>JAKSZT010053816.1:4643446-4684133 GCA_026826555.1 Tolypeutes matacus | reverse complement strand
TTTGAGTCTCTTGGGGTTCCTTCATGGGTCAAATGGGGAAATGCAGCAAGCAGATGAAGACTCTGGGAGGGATTTGGCCTGTGGAAGCCCTCGTTCTTTCGCAACTTTAGCTGAGACAGAGAATGAGGACTAGAGATAGGATGCCCCCAGGGCTATTCTTGGAAGGGAGTCAAAACTCCTCCACCAGGGTAATCGTTAAAATATTTATCAACTGTATGGCATAAGCATGGACTAAGCAGAACAGACACTGGCCATAGAACTGGATCAGGGTTTGGAGGAACCCTATTGGGCCAGGTGTTAATACCTGAATTGCTGGATCATGGAGAGAGCCAGGAGGTTCTGGAGGAGGGACCAGATAGAGGGGCAGATTCAGGGGCTTGGGAACGAGGCTATTTCCCAGGTGAACTTTGGGGAGGTGTGATGTCTTGGGCTTGTTTCTGTATTTTACAAAGCAGCCAGACCACTCACATCTACAATTTTGTAGTCCATTTTTGCAACATTTTTCCATCCTCGGAGTCATTTTAGATCCTGTACAGGTTGGCCATGCATAGACAATAAAGTCTGTCCATCAAAAGGCTGGGGGACCAAAGCCTGGAGAGAACAGAGTATCCTCTCTCTCTTAACTCCAGCCCCCCTCCTCCCCAGCCAATCCTCAATCTAGAGTGTCCTACACAGCATGAGCTCAATTGTCCTATTAACTGAGGTGGCAACATAGTTTAAAAAACAGAGCAGAGTCCAGATAAATCTGGAAAGGACATGTCTACAAAAAGAAATGGGTTTACAGAATCACAGTAGAAGACTTTCAGGTGGCATATGGGGAGATGTCATCTCCACTCTGCATGCAATTGTAATACAGCTTGTAAAAAACTAAAAGCGTTTTTTTTTTTTACAATTTGCTAGAAAGAAAAATAATGCCTTTCTTAAAACTTGTGTGGAAAAATAAATATTTCACCAGTAGAGAAAGGGAAAGAGTAAGCAAGAGTTTCAGTCAGAAGAAGAGATGCCTAAAGAGATGCCAAGCAACTCCAATACAGGTGTCGAGGTTGCCAGCAAAAGCACCATCCAGACTGATGGAAAGACGTTTTACTCACATAGAGAAGAGACTGAACAAGGCCGTCGTTCCCCATAATCAGTGGGTCGCAGTCTGTGGCCAACTCAGGGAGATGTTCCATATGCAGCACTCCTCTCTTGTGTCTATGTGCAATAGTGGAAGAAAGCCACTTCCTCTATGCCAGGGCCAGATATACCATGGGAGTGTGAGCCGGACCTCATAAAACATGCCCTCCAGAGTCAGACTGTCTCTAGTGAATATTCATGTATGCTCAGGACAATAGGAGAAGGAATGTACCAGCAGTCCTCTCATCTACTACGGGATTGTGTTTTATTCTGCCAGGCCAACATACCTGGTCCTGAGCTCAGGATGTTTTTGTGGGTCCCAAGGAAAGACGGCAGGCCACACTAGGACTGTACCCTACCACAGAGAAAGAGAGAGAGTGGGTTGCCAGTTTGTCATTGTAGATTGTAATCATAAGAGAAAATTTTTATTATTTTAGCTATTAGAAAAATTTCTGTAGGATGAGATTTACTCTGTTAAAAAATGCTTATAGTAGGAACATGCCAGAATGAGAGACAACTTGGTGGCCAAGGGCTAGTACAAGGACCTGGGAAATGACATCAATAATGGAGGATTGTTTGGGTTTTCGATTAGATATGTTGTATATAAACAGTTCTTTTAAACCTGAAATTTTTCAGGGAAACCATAAAATTCATTTTATGCTTGGCATGATTAGGATTTTCTGGGTAGACACTGAATGGGCTGAGACTCACATCAGGGTTGGCACAAAGCAGTAAGCTGACCCTAGGTAAAACCATCAGCCAGCCACTTTCTCAGTTGCAAAATGTTTGCCTGTTGCAATTAGTTTAAATTTCAGAGTATATTAACATTTTTATATTAAGCAATTAAAACATTATATAAAATTCAAAGGCATTTCCAATTAAAACGTCCAACTACTGTAACAATGGTTTTTGTGTTTCAATATTAAAAACATTTTTGTATATACTTGAGATCAGTGTGCACAGTTTGGAATTCTGAAGGAAATCATCATCTTAATAAAATAACTTAAACATGATAAAGCATAAAGGAGTGTTCTGGCTTATCTGAAATTTTTCTGTACCTCAAGTCTTTCACACTCAGACATTTATTTCAGGTAAATGTAATGTTACATTAGGTCTGACTTGGCTCCAAATAACACAGCTGGTCCTAACATCATAACCATTGAACAGGACCAAATTATTATTATTTCCACAGCCTTAAGAGTCCAGGGCTTCAGTTTATAGCCTGACACCCTGCCACCATATAACCAGATACACACAAACATCTTCCCCCAACACTGACAGTTGGTGGGCTGCTACCCTTTTCACTGTTAAATCTTGTTAAAATCTTGTTCATTCACCCACATTCTCTCTCCTCTTCTAACTTCCTTTATGAGAAGTGAGGTTATGTTGCCGACTCTATTAAGTGAAAACAGAAAGAGATAAGGAGCCTTGAAGCCTCTCTTGTCATTCAGGAGGACTTTGCTGGAAAATACAATTCACACCAGCTGTAAGGGTAAATTTATTCCGCGGGACTAAATTGAGAAAGTCTATATTTCATGGGCAGTAACTTTTTATTGGGTCTGGTGGCTGGGGAGGAAGCCAAGGGATTTTCTAGATGGAAGGTGATGGTATGTTCGCTGACCTTCAGAGAGGACCATTGGCACCTGCAGTGTGCTAAAGAAAGTATACCAAGTGTGTGTAACCTTGTCATTGCATATCATGTACCAAAACCCTGGCTGGAATAGGACTCTGAGATGGAAAAAAGTAGAAAGGGTAGAGAAGATATTTATGACATATTATGTTTAATATTTATTTGAGGACTTAAAGCTAAGAAAAATTATTGGAAAACAATAAATGAAGTTAAGTATATAGCTCATGTTTTCTGAAGTGGAGTCACATTAGTTGGAATGACTTGTAATTCTCTGGCTGTTAACCATATCTCCAGTGTTGGACATTTGATACCCCTCATCCAGGTAAATAACAAGCCCTTTGGAGGTGTCTCATGGTTACTGAAGAACAAGAGTGTCAGAAGTAACTGGTTGTATCTGCTATTTGTACCTCAGCACCTACACACACCAGTGTTCACTGCCCACAAAAACTGCTTTGATACATCATGTCATTCTCTAAATTTGATTGCTGTTTTAAGAACTGACATCCCTGCAAAGACATTCTCAAATGGGCCAGCACCAATGCAGGGATGAGGAAAATTTATCTTATCCCTAATTTTTAAAAATTATTCTTTCTCAGCCTCAGAGTCCTCAGTGAACAGATTCATCAGCTTCTGCCTCTAGAAGCTCGGACACAATCCCTGGGGACAGCTGACCTTGAGTCATGCACCACTTCATCTTTCTTCCTTCTTTTGTACTTAGGGTGCTACTCTTCATGTCAACTGACTTACGTAATAGGCATCCAGTGGAGCTGAAAGCCTAGAAGTGTGTAAAAACAGAGTAGGCTTGTGTTAGGATTCCATCCAGGAGCACAATCAACCTTAGATGCCAGGCTAGGAATGGTTGGTTCCAACTAGAAACCATATGTTCCTGTTTCCTCCCTTTCTCCACCATTCTCTGCATTCTCTATTTCGGTGAATGAATGAACTTAGTTTGACTAATAACTAAGAAAATTTTCTTATGATTTACAGAGTAGTTGCCTCATTGCTGGAAATCTACATCTTCTTGGGAGGTGTGCAAAGAAGGAAACTGACTAAAATCATTGGGTGTATACTGAGTGTGTGCAGGTGTAAGAGAGGTATTCTTAATTCTATATAGTGTCGCCCTTGAGCTGCTTTAGATACAGGACAAAAGACAGAATAAGAAATTAGCGGCAGAAATCATTGCAAGCTTGTGGAATCAAATCCCAATTGGCTCTGTTTCCTCCTTGGTCCTCTGTAGGCTGCTATTGCAAAAGAGGCTACAGGGCAGGCAAATGATACCTATCAATCCCAGGGCCTCGGTTCACGTCTCACTTGTTTTGGAAACATAACAGGACCCAGTTTGCATCATTTCTGAATTAGGTAAAATTTGAAAATAAAAAGTGAATTCCATGTACCTTTCGAGGGTGAGCATTGATGATCTCAGTAGGCATGCATAGAGATAAGAAGAATCTTTATGTCCATTGCTTTATGCCTGTTATCACTTGAGTTTTCCTTGCATTGATAGTCAAGACTGTCAGAGGTCCAGTCAGTGAATAGATCCATCATCACTTTCTCAGGCCAGACCTGTCATCAAAAGGCATTCTCAGCCAGGGGAGTTGAGTATGAACTAGAGAAGCCTGGGGAATGTAGTCAGTGATAAGTCTGTTGTCACTTTTTGCTCTCTAATATAGACTTCCAAAGAGGATCGGGAGCATTACCTTCTGTATGACAACTTTGATACGGAGGGAAACATCATAAAACAAGAATAAAATAAGACTTGGTCAAAACCAAGATGAAAACATGGGTCAAATGAGTGACTAACCAGATAGAAGCAATCAGTGAGTTATGTCTGAGGCCTATTTAAAAAGTTGACATTTGTGGGGCATAGTGTAGGTCTTCTAAAACAAAATAACCTGGTTATTGAAGGAATGGGGTATATACAAAGGGTTTCTAGATCACTAAAGCTTTACCACTTATGGAAGTTAAAAAAAAAACAAACATGAATTCCACTCTGCAGAATAGGGTTGATGAAAATGGAAGTATAAGATACTCCAGGGTGTCATTCCCCCCAGAATTTTTTGGGAAAACTAGCAAAAATTGACAGATGCTTCTCCCTCAAAATTCTAGAAAACAGTTTAAGTGTTGCAGTAACTGGGCAAGTACCAAATCAAGAAAAGGCAACCTTAAAAAGTGATAGGATGCAAATATTCTCGCTGTCCTGATTTTGTGATAATCAGAGTAAGCTAAACATTTGCTATATTAGAAACCATGTATGTGTCCCCAGACCTAGTTTTTCTCCCTAGGTCTGGTTTTTAGAATTCTGGTGATAAACTAAGCCTGATTTATTATATGATCATCTTGTATGGGAAAAGACTGTAACTCTAGGTATCTTTGATCAACCTTAAGAGATATAGCAGGGGGACAGATGTGGCTCAAATGGCTGGGTGTCCATCTCCTATACAGAAGGACCTGGGTTTGATCCCTGGGACCTCCCAGTAAAAATTAAAAAAAGAAAAATATAGAAGGCACGTGGGCCACCAGGCTCCGTGTGCTTGTACACTGTCAGGACCCACATGTGGGTGAGATCCCCAGGCCCTACATGTGGTTGCACAACCAGGCCCCGTGAGTGAGTGTACCGCCAGGCCCCATGAGTGAGTGAGCTGCCAGGCCTCATGAGCAGGTGTGCCCCCCAGGCCCCGTGCGTGGGTGAATCACCAGGCCCCACATGCAGGTGAGGCCCTCAGGCCCTGCGAACAGGCGTGCCGTCAGGTCCCACGAGCCACACAGGAAGATGATGACATAACAGGGGAGTGACACAAGGGAGAGCCAAGATGAGACATACCAAAAAAACAGGAACTAAGGTGGTGCAGGTGGTAGGATGCCTCTCTCTCACATCAGAGGCTCTGAGGATCAAATCCCAGTAAAGATAGGAGGAGAAGGATGAGAAGAGAGGGTAGGAAACAGACACAGAGAGTTGACCAGCGAATGGACACAAAAACAGCAAAAAACGGGGGGGGGGGGGCAATAAAAATGGATAAAAGTAAATAAATAAATTTAAAAATCCTTAAAAAAAAGTATAGGGGAGTAAGATACAAACTATAGTTAGCAGTAATACTTTGACGATGCTCTTTCACAATTTGTTAACAAATGTTTCACAACAATGCAAAGTTTTTTGTGTGGAGGTGATATGTGGGAGCCCTGTATGATGTTATGCATATTTGTTTTGTAAGTTCACAATGTTTACTAAACACTTATAGTTTATGTATGTTCATGTATGAATGATATACTTCAATAAATTGTTTTTTTTAAAAAAATGATAGGGTGAGGTCTGGAGCTTGGTCACCACCCAGATGCTTGATGAGGGTGGAACCAAGAAAATGGCCATTGGGCAAGCCTGTGGAAAGGGTGGGTCCTTACAAGGCCCCAGGAAGAAGAAACCATCATCTTGAGAATGACTCTGAGACTTTGAAATCGAATGGCCCATGCTCTGCAGGTTTACTGGACTGTAGAGGACCCATGACTCATGTTTCCCTCCCAATTTCTCCTTATGGTAATGGAAGTGTCTATCCTTTGTCTGTCCATTTGTATACTGAAAGCAGATAAATGGTTTTGTTAGTTTCAGAGGTCTACAGCCAAACTGGACTTTGCCCCAAGACAAACTATATTTCTTTAGACTGATTGTGATATGATTTTGTACTTAGCACTGCTACTGAAATAAGGTTTTTTGAATATTATAATGTCTTTTTGTAATTCAGAGGGTGGAGTATAGCAGTTTGGTATTATTTATGAATTCCAAAAATAGATATTGGATTGTTTGTAAATTGATCTGTTCCTCTGGGTACATGAGACTGTATTGGATTCAGAGATTTCACTCTTACTTGATTAAATTAAGATTAAGGCTTTGATTGGGCCACATCAGTAGGACATTGAGTCCCCACTCCCTTGACCTCACCCTCCAAGAACGTTGAGGTGAGGGCCACATTTTACCCAATTCTTGAGTTAACCCCTCTAGTACAGTGAAGTGAAGACAGCATTCTCCCTAATCTTTGGCATACAGGCCCAACCCTCTCAGAGCAAACAGTTGGTGACCTGGTCTTCCCTAATCCATGGGGGACAGGCCCACCCTTCTCACACATATGGAGTGGCAATCTGAACTGCCCTAATCCTTGGGGAATGTACTCCACATTCTCTGTACCCTGGGGCAGCAAAACTCTCCCTGAACAGTGGGTTGGAACATCTACCTTCTTCAACTGCTGGGCAAACTCACCCTCTCTGTACACATGGGTGGGGTTCCTTTCTTGGCCCAAGGAGATGTCTTAATTCCAGATTTCAGCTTCCATGGTTTTCCTCTTAAAGTGGTTTCCCCTTCAATCTCTCCCTTTCATGTCCCTTTTATTCTAGGCTGACAACAATTTTGTTCATACAACTCTTTCAAAAAGCTTGTTGGTTTAGCATGAAAGAAACAGAGGTCTAAGCCATCAGACATTAAGACTTTCCACAAGTCTTTCCTAAATAACTGCATCTTCGATCCTGATTTACAAGTTCCAAGTTTAGTTAAGTCCTCAAATGGGGCACTATCATCTAGGGACTTGATTTCCAGAGGCTTGGAATTCCCAAAATCAGTTTCTGGTTTCTTTGTACCCAACAATCCAGTCCTCAGCTTATCTCACTTGTCTAGCATTTTGCTATAAGCTATAAGAAAAAGCCAAGTCACATTCTCTGAGTTTATTTTGGAAAGTTCTTCAGCTAAATGCCCAGGCTTGCCATTTTCAAATCCTGCCTTACACAAAACACCAGTAGTTAATTTTGCTAAATTCTCTGCACCTTTAAAACATGGATTGCCTTTCCTCCAGTTTCCAATAAGTGTTTCATCATTTACTTCTAAGGCATCATAAAAAGTCTCTTCAAAGCATTCTAGGCCTTTTCTATCAAACATCTCACAATTCCTTCAAAAAATACCCCTTACCTATTTATAAAACCATTCCAGCATTTTGATAATTGCAAAAGCATGACTCTAATTAAAAAAAAAAAAGTGATAGGAAAAGCACATGGCACGCTTGCTGGCCCTTCTCCCTCATCCTCTCCCTGGCACAGTATGGAGTCAGCATGTGCTCCCATTGTGGGTCACTGATTCCTGTTCCTGCAAGAGCACAGTCACCCCTATTCTTACACTGAGGTACCTGTGTGTTGGTACCAATCAGGTGGCAGAATCAAAATCAGAACTAGACAACTCATCTCTGGTTCACCCTTGCAGAACCTGCCCTGTAGGAAGAAGCAGCTTGCTAATAACTAAACCAGTGTAAGAAACAATCAAGTCAAAGTGATCTGGGGCAAAGTATTACCTGTTCTATTGTATGCAATAGAACACCCAAGAAGAGGAGAAAGTCTATTTCATGGGCGTAGAAAGGAATTCAAATTCCTGTAAATGGGGGAATTCCTAAGGCCACAAGCAAGGACTAGCTCAGGATGAGATGCAGGCTCAGAAAAGGTGAAGAGGACCCTGTATATCACATTCACCTTGGGCCTATCTTCTTGATAGAAGGGCTAAACTCTGAAGGAGAGAACTGGCCATAGCAGAGCCAATTTGCAAAGACTGTGAAAATTGGTTTTGCCTTGGTTTGTTTGTTTATGTTAGCTCCTGGAACTCAAGGAAAACTCCATCATATCACTAGGTAGATACAAACTTAAGGAACAGAAAGATCAGGGACTAAATCCCAGAGTTAACACTAACTTTAAAATATTAAAATGTATAGCGTGCAATGATATTACAAGACAAAGATGGGATGATGATCCATCCAAAGGAATAAGAAAAAAATCCAGAAACCATCAATTAGGAAAACCAGACTCTGGACATATTGGGCAAACACTTGAAAAAAAAAAATCCTCATTATGCTCAAGGAGATAAAAGAAAATACAGAGAAAGAACTAGAGAGTGTGTGGGAAGAAATGAATGAACAATATGAGAATGTGAATAAAGAGACAGAATAGTCAAACTGTTGAATGCCAAGGACAAGGAAATAGTTCTGAAAGATGTAAAAGAACATAATGTATGTGCAAGGGAGTCCCAATAAAATTAAGTGCTGATTTCTCACCAAAAACTGTGGAAGCAAGAAGGCAGTGGGACAAAATATTTAAAAGACTGAAAGAAAACAATTACCAACCCAGCCAAGAATTTTATATCCATCAAAACCATCTTTCAAAAGTGAGGGAGAGGGCAGATGTGGCTCAGATGGTTGGGCATCCATCTCCCATATGGAGGGACCTGGGTTCGATCCCCAGGGCCTCCTGGTAAAAATAAAAAGAAAAATATAGAAGGTGCATGGGCCACCAGGCCCCGTGAGCGGCTGTGCCACTAGGCCCCACCCCCCAGGCCCCATGTGCGAGTGCACCATCAGGCCCCACCCCTAGGTCCCATGTATGGGTGTGCCGTCAGGCCCCATGAGCAGGTGCACCGGCAGACCCCGTGCGCGGGTGCGCCGCCAGGCCCTATGCATGGGTACACCACACGCAGCAAGATGATGACATAACAGGAGAGTGACACAAGGGAGAGCCAAGACAAGACGCGCCAAAAAACTAGGAACTGAGGTGGCGCAGGTGGCAGAATGCCTCTCTCCCACATCAGAGGTCTCCAGGATCAAATCCTGGTGAAGACAGGAGAAGTATGAGAAGAGAGGGTAGGAAACAGACACAGAGAGTTGCCCAGCGAATGGACACAAAACAGCAACTGGGGGGGGGGCAGTTAAAATTGAATAAAAGTAAATAAATAAATAAATCTTTAAAAATGAAGGAGAGAGGAGCAGATGTGGCTCAAGGGGTTGAGTGCCCGCCTCCCATGTGGCAGGTCCTGGGTTTGGTTCCCAGTGCCTCCTGGTAAAACAAAAACAAACAACAAGCAAAACAAACGAAAAAACCAACTCAGGGAAGCCGATGTGGCTCAGTGACTGAGTGCCAGTTTCCCACATACAAGGTTCTGGGTTCAATTCCCAGCTCTTGGTAACTCAAAAAACAAACAAACAAACAAACAAACAAACAAAAAAAAAAACAGGAAAAAAAATGAGAGAGAGATTAAGATGTTCCCAGAGAAGCAAACGCTAAGGAAGTTTTCCACCACTAGATCTCTCCTACAAGCAATGCTAAGAGGAGTTCTTTAGACTAAAAGGAAAGGATGCTAGACAGTGGACCAAAGAGGCATAAAGAAACAAAGATCTCTGGTAAAGGTATGGGTAACTATAAATGACAGTACTATTCTATTGTATTTTTTTGGTATGTAAATCCAATTTTACTTCTTACAGGTTCTAAAATGCAAATGCATAAAAAGTAATGATAAATATATTGTTTGGGACATACAATGTATAAATATGTAATTTGTAACAAGTACAACAAAAAGGTGAGGGGACAGAGGGAAAAAGGAACAGTGTAAGTTGGTATTAAATCAGACATGCTTGTGATAGATTTAGAATGTTAAATTTTAGCCCCATGGTAACCACAAAGAAAATATATAAAAAATATATACAGAAAGAAATGTGAAGGAGCCCCAAAATGGTACATTACCAAAAAAAAAAAAAAAAAAAAAATCAAATAAATATGAATGTAGGCATTAACAGAAGAAATGGGAAATAAAATAATGTATAAGACTTACAAAGACCATGTAGCAAAATGGCAGAAGAAAGCCCTATATTATTAGTAGTTACTTCAAATGCAAATGGTTTAAACTCCACAGCTAAAAAGCAGAGATTAGTTGAGTAGATAAAAAGGCATGACCCAACTCTATGCTGTTTACAAGAAACTCACTTTAAATTCAAAGACAAGAGTAGGCTGAAAGTGAAAAGATTAAAAAAAAAAGATTAGACCACACAAATTGTAACCAAAAGAGAATTGGGATAGCTTTAATAATAGCAGATAAAGTATATTTTAATTCAAAAACTGTTATGAAGAACAAAGAAGGCCACATATACTGATAAAGGGGTCAATTCAACAAGAAGGTATAACAATTATAAATATATATGCAGCACCTAATGGCAGAGCCCCAAATACATTAGTAATAGGAGACTTCAATATACCACTTTCAATAATGGAGAGAACATCCAGACAGAATGCCCATAATGAAATAGAAGAGTTGAAAGATTATGTAAATCAACCAGACATAACAGACATACATAGAACACTTCACCTACCAAGAGAAGCATAAATATTCTTCTCGACTGCACATAGATCATTCTCCAGGACAGACCATATGTTAGGTTACAAAACAAGTCTCATTAAATTAAAAAGTATTGATACCATGCAATATATCTTCTCTGACTACAATGAATGAAGTTAGAAATCAATAACAGAAGGTACACTGGAAAATTCACAAATATGTGAAAATTAAACAATGCACTCAACCAACCAATGGGTAAAAGAAGAAATCACAAGGGAAATTAGGAAATATCTTGAGATGAATAAAAATGAAAACACAGTATACCAGAAATTATGGGATACAGCAAAGGCAGTGCTTGGAGGGAAATTTATGGCTCTAAATGCTTACATTAAAAAAGAAGAAAGACCTCAAATCAAAGAACTAATGGCACAACTGGAGGAGCTAGAAAAAAGAGCACAAGCTGAAACCAAAGCAAGTGGAAGTAAGTAAATAACAAAGATTAGAGCAGAGATAAATGAAATAGAGAATTAAAAAATAATAGAGAAACTGTGGTGGGGAGGATCATTGGTGTGGGGTGTCAGTGAGGGGGATACATGGGAGGAAGTTCACTTGGGTATACAAATAAGGCATATAAATATATTCAAATACTCATGGGGCATTGTCACGGTTGGTGGAGATTCACACAATAACCAAAAAATATCAAATTCCCATCCGGGGGAGCTCTTTCACATTCTTTAATGGAACAACAAGAATGCCCCAAATACAGGGACAATGACTTGTGAAGGAGGATGGTCCATTGAAGGACCCTTAATATTGATGACTATGTTTATTAGCCTTTGCTCTTGAAATTGAAACTTAGCCTAGTGATATAGAGTGCTTAAGAGTTACCTACGGGGAGTCTACTTGTTGCTCAAATGTGGCCTCTCTCTAAGCTGAACTCAGCATATAAAAGCAATAACTTCCCCCCAACATGGGACATGACTCCTGGCAATGAGCCTCCCCAGCACCAAGGGATTGCTACCAAGTACCAACAAGCAATGCATCTGGGAAAAAAAAAAAAAAAAAAAAAAAAAACCCACCTTGACCAAAAGGGGGAAAAGCTAAAGACAAATGAGTTTGTATGGTGAAGAAAATTCCAAGTGACTCGGGAGGCATCCCAGAGGTAGCGTTTATGCACATCTCAACAGGATCTCATTGACAACCAAAGTAGATATGACCCCAAATAGCGAAGCTCCTCAGGGATATGGAGACATCTAAACACTATCGTCAGCGTAGATAGTTCAGGAATTTGGCCCCATGCCAGTGGGCCTTAATCTGGTATTTATGCTCCCCATTGTGACTGAGTTAGCCTCAGCAGTGGTTTCCCTATGCATGACTCTTCTGTCCTTCTATTCGAACCTATAATCAGTACTAGAGTTTGTAGGTATACATCCAAGAGACTTAAATCTTTGGGTTGTCCATATGCCAGTTGAGCCCTGAATCTCAACAGAGTTACAACACCTACTCTCCAGTTCAATGGACTCACCCAGGACAATTAACAGGAAGGAGATGATAGACAAACAACATACCAAGGAACCAAGAGTGCCTACACTGCAAGCAAGAGAGTCCCATCTATTGGATGTATGGGATCGAAGCCCCCCTCAATTAATGGTGGAGTGGGTATCACCATACCAGAGTCCTCAGGATTGGGAAATGAACTATGGACTAAAATTAACTTACTAGTGTTCTAAATAATAATAATAATAATACAGAGACTCAATGAAACTAGAAGTTGGTTCTTTGAAAAGATAAATAAAATCAACAAACCTTTAGCTAGACTGACAAAGAAAAAAGAGAAAGGATGCAAATAACTAAAATCAGAAATGAAAGGGGAAGAAATTACTATCAATCCCAGAGAAATAAAAAAGATCATAAGAGGATAGTATGAGCAACTGTATGCCAATAAATTAAATAACCTAGATGAAATGGACAAATGCCTAGAAACACCCAAACTACCTACACTGATTCAAGAAGAAACAGAAAATCTGTTATAACCAGTTATAAGTAAAGAGATTGAATCAGTGTAAAAAAAAGCCTCCCAACAAACAAAACCCCAGGATCAGATGGCTTCACAGGTGAATTTTACCAGACATTCCAAGAAGAGTTAACACCAATCCTGCTCAAACTCTTCGGAAAAAATTGAAGAGGAGAGAGTATACCCTAATTCATTCTATGAGGCCAACATCACCCTCATACCAAAGCCAGATAAAGATACTAGAGGAAAAGAAAATTACAGACCAATATTCCTTATGAATATAGATTCAAATACTCTTGACAAAATACTATCAAACCAAATCCAAAAGCACATTAAAAGAATTACACACCATGATCAAGTGGGGTTTATCCCAGCTATGCAAGAGTGGTTCAACATAAGAAAATCAATTAATGAAATATACCACATTAACAGAATAAAACGGAAAAAACAATCATCTCAATTGATGCAAAAAAGGCACTTGAAAAAATCCAGCACCCTGTCTTCATAAAAACACCTGGAAAACTAGGAATAGAAGGAAACTACCTCAGCATGATAAAGGACATATATGAAAAACCCACTGTTAACATCATACTCAATGGTGAAAGACTGAAAACTTTCCCTCTATGATCAGGAACAAGACAAGGATACCCACTGTCACTAATGTTGTGGAAGTTCTAGCCAAATAAAAAGCATCCAAATTGGAAAGGAAGAAGTAAAACTTGTCCTGTTTGTGGCTGATATGATCCTATATATATAGAAAATCCTGAAAAATCTACAACAAAGTTACTAGAGCAAATGAACAAATTCAGCAAGGTGGCAGGGTAGAAGGCCAACACAAAAAAATCAGTAAGGGTTTCTATACAGTAGCATTAATAATCTGAAAAGGAAACTAAGAAAAAAAATTGCATTTACAATAGCAACTAAAAGAATCAAATACCTAGAAATAAATTTAGCCAAGGATGTAAAGGACTGAACATTGTATAATATGAAACATTGCTATAAGAAATCAAAGAAGACCTAAGTAAATGGTAAGACATTCCATGTTTATGGATTAGAAAACGAAATATTGTTAGGATGTCATTTCTACCCAAAATGATTTACAAATTCAATACAATCCCAATCAAAACTCCAACAGCTGTCTCTGAAGAAATGGAAAAGTCAATCATCAAATTTTATATGGAATGGTAAGGGCCCCCAAATATCTAAAACCATTTTGAAAAAGAAGAACAAAGTTGGAGGACTCACAGTTGCCGATTTTCAAACCTATTACAAATCTGCAGTGGTCAAAACATCATTATTCTAGTACAAGGACAGATATATTGACCACTGGAATCAAATTGAGAGTTCAGAAATAGATCCTCACAACTATGGCCAGTAGATTTTGACAAGGGTGCCAAGACCACTCAATTGGGAAAGAATAGTTTTTTCAACAAATGATGCTGGAAAAACTGGATAACCATATGCAAAAGAAAATATAGGGAAGCTTCTTCAGGAATCTGTATTAGGTAATGCTTTCTTAGACTTTATACCCAAAGTACAAGCAACAAAAGAAAAAGTAGATAAATGGTACTTCATCAAAATTAAAAACTTTTGTGCATAAAAATTTTTCATCATGAAACTCATAAAATAACCTACAGAAGAGGAGAAAATATTTGAAAACTACATATTTGATAAGAGCTTAATATCCAGAATATATATAGATATCCTACAACTCAACAACAAAAAGACAAACAAACCAATTTAAAAATGGGCCAAAGACTTGAATAGACATCTCTCCAAAGTTATAAAAATGCCACAAAGTATACAAAAAGATGCTCCACAACATTAGCCATTAGGGAAATGCAAATCAAAACTACCTTGAGATGCCATTTCATACCCACTAGAATGGCTACTATTTTTTTAAAAAAATCAAAAAATAAGTGTTGGAGAGGATGCAGATAAATAGGAATTGCTGCTGGGAATGTAAAATGGTATAGCCACTATGGAAAACACTTTTGGCGGTTCTTCAGAAAGTTAGGTAGAGAAATATTGTATGACCTTGCAAGCCCACTTCTATGTATATAGCCAAAAGAACTGAAAGCAGGGACTCAAACAGACATTTGCACACCAATGTTCATAGTGGCATTTTTCACAATAGCCAAAGATGGAAGCAACCCAAGTGCCCATCAACAGAAGAATGGAAAAAATATATATTGTATATACATACAGTGGAATATTATTCAGCTGTGAAAAGAAATGAAGTTCTAATGCACATGACAACATGGATGAAACTTGAAGACATCATGTTGAATGAAATCAGCCAGACACAAAAGGACAAATAGAGTATGATCACACTGATATGAAATAATTCAAATAAGCAAACTTACAGTGTCAGAAACTAGAATATAGGTTACTAGGGGCCAATGTGGGGGTAAGGTATGGGGAGTGGATGCTTAATTGGTAGAGTTTCTGGTTGGGGTGATGGAAAAGTTTTAGTAATGGATGGCAGTGATGGTAGCACAACATTGTGAATGTAATTAACAGCACTGAATTATATATTTGAGTGTGGTTATAAGGGGAAATTTCAGAATGTACATGTTTCTAGAATAAAAATTTTTTAAAAACCCATAGTACAGTATAACACACATAGTATACTCTGATGTAAACAATGGACCATAGTAATTAGTACAACCATATTAATATTCCTTCATCCATTTAAACCAAGTTACTACACTAATGCAAAATGTTAACAATGGGGGAGGGGAGCTCTGTATTTTCTCCATGATTTTTCTGTAACCATACAACTTCTCTAACTTAAAAAAATTAGTTAAAAGGAAAAGTGAATTCCATCTTGAGCCTGGAAATTCCTGTGACATTTATAGAGTCCTGGAGATTGTCCCAGTGTTAACACAATAAATGAAAAGTACTCAGAAAGCTATCTTTCTGGCATGTGGGATATCTCAGAGAAATGAGCTTACTTATGTTCACTTTTTTGAATTACAAATATTAAAGAGTAGAAGCACTGTAACATAAGAGGTATAAGTCAGTGAGCACAAACTTCTCTCTTTCCCATTTTTAAATTGAACTAATTGGTTATCAAGTATTACATGAAAAAGCTCAAACTTACATGTACATTTTTGTACTCAGTGAAACAAAATATGCTGTTACGTAAGTTGGACCTTGGAAATATATTTATAAAGCTATGCATAGTATTTTCTAAATGTTAATTAAACAAACTTAATATTTAAAAATATGGACAATGTTTTAAAATAATAAGTAAAGCTTTTAGTTAAGGGAAAAGAGAATTGATTTGTTTAGGTTTTAAATAGAAATTCATATTTCTGCCAACAGTGTATGAGAAATATTGTTTCCAGCATCTTCACCAACTCTGAATGTTATCCATCTTTAATTTTTGCCAGTCTGATGCATCTAGCCACATATCCCCAAAGGAGGCATTTGGCCATAGGAATCTCAGGTAAATAAAAATTTTAAGTGTCGAATACGTATGACTGACACCCTTTCCACATTCTAGACCTCAACTCCCCCCTTTCTCTTCTTTTTCCCCTCCCACTCTCCCTTTTCTTCCTGGCCTCTATTCCCTTTCTCCTTCCATTTCTCCCTTGCTCCTGGATTTCTTTCTTCAAGCTACTCTTTCTAGAGCTTACTTTGCATCACTGTGCACACAGTCGAAAATATCTGTCGCATAATACACTATCACTTGTCTTCACTAAATAATTCAGGAGAAATTTTCTAGAATCACTCTCTTCTGATAAGAAATTCTAGAGGAAGTATCTGTTTGGCTCGTTTCAAGTCAAAACCCATCCCTGATAGAATCCAATGAGACCAAAAGAATGAGATCACATGCCAAACACAGCAGGGGTTATGAGTTCAGGCCTCTGAGAGAGGAGTGGGGACAGGTTATCTAAGAAGGGGATGTAGGAGCAGGGAGGAAGTGCTTGGCAGAAGAAATGGCTTGCATCCCTAGAATAAACTATAACAAGTCAACCAAACCAATTCTCTATGTAATCCAGCAATTAGTCTTAAATATCACCACCTGTAGAATATCTCTAGCCCAATGCTTTTCAAACTTAAATGTGCAGTACCTACTTTAATGTACAATCACCTGGGAATCTTGTTAAAATGCAGGCTGTGACACAGTAGGTCTGGTTTGGGGTCTGAGAGTCTGCATTTCTCACAAGCTCTCAGATCAAGCCCATGTTGCTAGTCAGCTCTAGTAACAAGAATATGGACTGGACTGCTATCCACATCATTCTGGCTCCGTTTTTCAGTCTTTTGGGTCAGGATCATACCAGCACATTTTTCTTCTTACAGTCTGCTCCCTCACAACAACTCTTCTCATGGGAGCTCAGATCAGAAAACCTATATTACCTCAAGAATAGCACTCAATGTAAAATGGTGTACCCACTTTGGAAAAGTCATCAAACAGTTATACATAGAGATCCATTCCTAGGTATACACCCAAGAGAAATGAGAACATATCTACAGAAAAACTTGTACATGAATGTTTATAGCAACAGTATGCATAACAGACCAAAAAAATGGATCCATCAACTCATCAATTGATAAATAAAATGTGGTATTTCCATGCAGTTTAATATTATTTCGCAATAAAAAGAAATACACTGGGGAACAGATGTGGCTCAAGTGGTTGAGCACCTGCTTCCCATGTATGAGGTCCTGGATTCAATGCCTGGTACCTCCTTAAAAAAAAAAAAATACATTGATACATGCTACAATATAGGCAGACTTGAAAACATTATGCTACATGAAAGAAGCTAGTCAAAAAGGACCACATATTGTATGATTCAATTTATATGAAATGCCCATAATGGGTAAATCCATAGAAACAGAAAGTAGATTAGTGATTGTCAAGCGCTGGGGTCATGAATGGGGATTGAGGGAATGACAGCTAAGGGATACAGAATTTCTTTTGGGGTAATGAGAATGTCAAAATTGATTGTGGTGATAGTTTCACTACTCTCTGAATATCCTGAAAGTCACTGCATTGTATACTTAAACAGGCAAATTGTGTGGTATGTGAATTATATCTCAATAAAGTTGTTTCTTTAAAAAATGGAATAAGCACTCTTGTTCCAAATATATATAAAGGAAGTTTTGTTTTTCATCATGTATTTTTTATCTGTTTGTGTGTGTGTATATGTTGTGCCCTTCTTATCCCTAACATTTAATACTATCATTGCTTTTGCCCTTACAGATATGTTGGTGAAATTTTGTATTCTATTTTCTGAGTAGAGTTATGAGTAAGAAAATATGGTCCATTTGATTTGATATTTAAAGAGCCATATCGAGGAATCATTCATCAGCAAATTGACACAAAGGAAAACTTCAAAAGAAAATTTGACTCAATAGACAAGTCTAAACCTACATGCTTACAAGTTTAAGAGTAACATGAATTTCTTAATAATGCAGAATGTTATTTAGGCACCACATGCAACTGTTGCAAGTACTGTGTTAATTCATGATTCATGAATTAGAGTCAGGAATTAGAACACAAAGGGAAGCAACAAAATGGACAGTTGGTGCTACTAGGAAGTGATCTTGCATTCAGGCTAACTGAGAGGAAGGCTTTGACCATTTAGTTAACCGCCTTTTCTCTGACCTAAGCACTATTGAATATACTTCCACTCTGCACTCCAAAGCAGTGTCCTTCTCTAAAATCAGAATCCTCACACCCACAAACTTTCACAATACAATTTCCTTCAGTTTTGTACAAAGATGGCAAGACAGAGAGAGTTTCCCCTGGGACAGATCTTTTGGGTTCCAATTCCTGCTGTGTCAGGTTTAAGCACTGAATTCTGAGTAACAGAGATGCCACATGTTCTTTAAAAATTTTGCTTTGCTTGTGTTCATGATACATAGAACTCCAAAACACAAAGGCCAAGAGCAGGTCCCCTTTTGCCTGGGTCTAAGGACAGTACTAGAAAACTTACAATTTTCTAAACCTTTATAAAGGCATGTCACTTCACAATTACTAGGATAAATTGTTAAGTAGGGAAAACAATCAGAATTATGACTTTCAGAGTTAGAGGTTATTTTGACAGGATATAACAACAATCTCTGAACTCGATGTATCTTAAAGAGATTCTGTTGTTGGGAATACCATGAGTAAGAGCAGTTTTGTTACACAGGAGATGGGTTCACTCAGCTTCTGTAAGATGGAGCCTTTCTCTTATGTATCTAGTAATTCTTTCATCATCAGAGCATCCTTGAGAACTATACTCCCTAGGTTTTTATAGATATATAAATCATGACTGGGAAGTATTATGCAAATGGAAAAAAAAATCATCCAGGATAACATCACTCCTTCAGCACTCAAAACCTTGATACATCTTTTCTCTCTTGCTCTAGCAAGCTTTGTATAAGGTAATTGTTATAGAATCACCCATCCCTCCATTAAACAATATTACATTTGTTACCAGTTCCCATTTTACAGCTGGGAAAGCTAAATGCTTGCCTTAGGCCTCAGAGAGCTAAACACTGCTCTTGTGGTCACTCCAGCACTTTGCTTCCTATATTTAGAGTGGAACAAAAGGGAAATTTAGGCTCCATAATTTGATTCATTGCAAATTCCAGAGCTAAAGACCTGAACAGATGAATTAAATCTAGCTCTCTATATGCAAATCATTTCCCCCGAGCAAATTTACTGGACAAAACTACTTTTTACAAAATATTTCTAGAACAGCCTTTCACGTTATGTGGTCCCAGAAACCCTGACATTAGAATCTCGTAGAGAATTTATTTAAAAATGCAGTTCCCTTGGCCTTATCCTAGATTTACAATCAGATTCCTGGGAGTAATCCAACATTGTCTCAAACTGTAGTTTCAGTCATGTTTTTGAATAATGTGCTTTGTATGAGTCATCACAAACCCCAGCCTTAAGTTTCATTTTCCTAAACAGGAAATCAGTTTCACTTTGTAGTTTCCCTTTCATAAAGGCAATAGCTCAGATACAGGGAGAAAGCATCAGCTGGCAATTTAAAGGTTTCACTTTCCGGTTTCTAACAGCTGACACCCCATTTTCCCTTTATATTACTCACCTCAGCATTTACTTGAGGCAGACTAGGAATTTTCTGAAGAACAAATCAGCCTGGACTCCAGCTTTTCATAACAGCTGAGAAGCAGGTTGCAATCATGAGGTAAGTAAAATAAGACTATATAACTACTCTTGTTCGTGAATGCAAATTGCAAAGCTGAGGTGATCCTGGTGCAGGCAAGTTCCTGAGTTGTCCTGTGCTTATGGTCTAAACATATGCATCAGTTTGGACATTTTTTTTTTCCTGTGGCTCTGAAAGCTCCCTAAGCTTCTAGAACTGTTCATTGGGTAGAGTTGGAAGCTTGTCTGAGAGGAGGCTTGGCAGGAGTGGTTAGTTCCACCCAGGCACATAGTTTGCTCATTCAAAGCTGGACCTAAGAGAATTACTCTTTATGAGCTTTATTATTGTTGTTGTTTATTTTAAAGGACTAAGTTGGAGGCTTTTTTTCCTTGTAATTTAAAAAGGAAGCCTTTATTTTTAGCAGATATTATAAAAGATGGAATCAGTACTGCAAAGTCAATTCACATTGAGGCAAATTTTGCCCTGAAACATTTTATCACTTCCAGGTGAAAAGTGGAAGAAAAGACAGACATTCTTACAGATGGACATTTTTTCATTTCTTATATGAAAATGAAACCCAAAGCTTACAGTTTCTTGTGATTGCTGAGGTGAAAGCTGGTGAGCAGCAGAAATGAGTCTCTCTTTAAAAACATACTGACCTACAGTATGTGAAAGAAAGCAGATTAGTGGTTGCCTGGAGACAGTGTAGGAGTGAGGACTGACTAGGAGGGGGCACAAGGGAATCATCTAGGCTGATAGAAATAGTCCAGGGGGAGATGGTGGTGGTTACATGGGTATTTACATTTGTTGAAACTCATCAAACTTTACACTTTAAATGGATGCATTTTATTGTGTATAATCCCAAAAAACTTGATTTTTTAAAAATGTACATTGACCTGTTAGAGTTCTGCCATCGGATAGAGCCTCAGAAGAGGAGGGGTGAGAGAAAAGAATGCCTTCCCCACCAAATTCTCAAGGGAAGGAATTGCACAACTAATACCTGGGGAGGATCAACTGACCATTCGGGGACGGGACAAGGAGGACTGGTTGCCTAATCTTCAGCCCCAAAGGGCTCCCACTTACTCTGCAGAGAAGTTTGGGATAATTATTGAGATAGGTAAGAGGAATTTATTGCCAAGTAGCCTAGGTTACCATTTTATATATACTGGGGTCCTGGTCATGAGGTGATGTTGTGTCTGTATGAGCAGGGTTTACCAGAGAGCCAGGCCCTACACAGACCCTTGGTAGCCAGCCTGCCCAAGAGGCTTTGCAGTGACCTCTGTTTGGGTGTGCCCAGAGCCCTCTGACCTGAGAAGGCCTGAGGGGAGCTCTCTGGACTATGATGGACTGAAACCCACATTGAGGTGCATCTATTCCTAGAAGTTACAGAGAGGCAGCAGGTTGGGCTGCTCTTCTCCAGCAGTGCTGAAAACCCAAAGGGGGAAAGCACCTGGGGAAATTCTTACTACCTGGAGGCTGACGGGTGTCTTTTTCTGCTCTATACACGGAGAAGCTCTGGTGGTCCCTCCACATACACATATTCACTTAAAATTATAACACTAATATACCCATAATCATAGAAGTAATAGTTTGCATGTGAGTTTTTGGTAGTGCACTCTGTTAAGTGATTTTCATGCATTATCTTATATTATCCTCCCAATAGCCCTAAAAAGTAAGAAGTATTATTTCTGTTATAAGCCTCATTTTTTTAGATAAGCAAAATTGGGCTTGGAAGAGCAAGTTCACTTATTCAAGAGGTTACACAGCATGCAAGAGTCAGATGGGGGTCTTCAACCCAGGCACCTAACTAGAGTGCTGAGTATCTTCTGCCTCTGTGCACAAAAGTCATAAGGGTGAAGTACCTTAATGCTTTTAGTTATGCTCACTGTGGAGAGAGGAGGCAGGAACTAGAAGGACTAGGCTCTCAGTGTCCCTGTTTGGAGAGTGAGGACCACTCTCTGATGGCGACCCACCTCTTAGAAATCCCAGAGTCACACCTTAGAAGAAGGCAAAAGGTTGATCTCCCTAGGACATAGTTTCCTACAATTTAGACTGGGGTGGGGGGGAGAGCAGAATTCATACCTGGCCATTTTAAGGGTAAGGAAATGCAGGCTTTAGAGATATGACCCAAGAAATATCCCAGAGCTGGCCAAAAAGATAAACGGTATCCAGGTATCTGTAGATGTTTTCCTTCACTCTAGATTTTCTGACTCACTGTTTTTTAGACTGTATTATCTCCCACAAGAAAATGGGAAAACCACTTTTTAAAACACCTTTTGAATAATGCTTCTCAAAGTGTGTTACAGAGACTCCTGCAACAGAATTGCCAGGATACTCGAAAAAGTGCAGATTCCTTCAGAATCTGTCCAAAACTGTATGCCCAGCTGAGAGAGAGATCAGCTGACATACATTCAGTTTGTTTCCCTCAATAGGAATCTCTTTTTTTTGTTGTTCTTTTTTTTAATATATATTTTTTATTAGAGAAGTTGTGAACTTACAAAACAATCAAGGACAATGTGCAGAATTCCCATACAACACCCCTCCACAAACACACTACATTGTTATGGTATATTTGTTACATCATGAGAGAACATCATCAGACTATTACCACTAACTATGATTGATAGTGTACATTTGTTATATTTTTTCTTACCCTCCTATTATTAACACAGTACTTTCTTTGACATTGATGCAAGAATATTACAATATTGCTGTTAACTGTAGTCCATAAGTTACATTAATTGTATTTTTCCCATGCATCTCCATATTCTTACCACCTTATAATAGTGATGTACATTTGTTCTGGTTCATAGAAGAACATTCTTGTATTTGTACTATTAACCACAATCCTCATTCACCTCTGGGTTTACTATGTTATTCAGTCCCTAGATTATTCTCTAGCTTTCTTTCAATTGACATTTATATCCCTAAACTACCCCTTTCAGCCAAAATCCCTTTTCTAAACCAGCTGTATTAGTTATACTCACTATGATGTGTTACCATCAAAGCTACTAGAGCTAATAAACGAGTTCAGTAGAGAGACAAGATACAAGATTAATACACGAAAATCAGTAGTGTTTCTATATACCAGTAATGAGCAATCTGAGGAGGAAGTCAGGGAAAAATTTCCATTTACAATAGCATCTAAAAGAATCAAATATTTAGGAATAAACTTAACCAAGGATGTAAAGCACTTGTATTCAGAAAACTACAATGCATTGCCAAAAGAGATCAAAGAAGATAAGTAAATAAATGGAAGAGCATTCTGTGTTCATGGATTGGAAGACTAAATATTGTTAATATGTCAATTTTTCCCAAATTGGTATACAGGTTCAGTGCAATCCCAATAAAAATTCTGCTAGCCTTTTTTTAAAGAAATGGAAAACACAATTAGCAAATTTATTTGGAAGGGTAAGAGGCCCCAAATAGCCAGAAACATCTTAAAAAGGAAGACCAAAGTTGGAGGACTCTCACTTCCAGACTTTAAATCATATTACTTAGCTACAGTGGTAAAAACAGCATGGTGCTGGCATAAAGACAGACACATAGACCAATGGAACCGAACTGATGGTTCAGAAACAGACACATCTATGGTCAAGTGATTTTTGTCAAGGCTGTCAAGCCCACCCAGCTGGTGCAGAACAGTCTATTCAACAAATGGTGCTGGGAGAATTGGATATCCATAGCCAAAAGAAAGAAAAAGGACCCCTGTCTCACACCTTATACAAAAATAAACTCAAAATGGATCAAAGATCTAAAGGCTAGAACCGTAAAACTCCTTAATAGGAATCTTGACTGCATTGCATCAGTTTCCCTTTCCTTTTTGCTTTTATAAAAGCACAGACCTAAGGTTTAGCACCATGGGTAGAAACTTCTTTATAAAACCTTCTTCAGCTTTTGCTTGTTACAAACAGATTTCTGAAAAATAAAATCAGCCTGGACTCCAGCTTTTCAGAATTGCAGAGAAACGGTCATAATATAAATATTCCCTGTTTTTCTGATAGGAAACTGAGAATTTCTCACAAATCTTCTTCTTGAATACAAATTCCTGAATCTTGTTGATTCAGTGTTTGCTTATAGATTAAACATGCTGGGAGCTAAGGAGGGACAAGAGCTTGCTGGGATTGCTGAGGAGGAGCATGCACTCAAATCCTCTTAGGCAAAGTCTGGTCAATGAAGGCTGGGGCCTGAAGGAAAGTTACTGGAGGATCTGGTCCTGCTTTTGTTTCTTATATTTGAAAGGACTAAGTCGGAGGTTTGTGGGGTTTGTCATGGTTCTAGTGGTTATTGCTCACTTCTCAGCAAATATGCTAATGATTAATTCAGCACTGCAAAATTCCAATTCATGATGAGATCACTTTTACCTGGAAATTTGCTCCTTCAGAACTGGGAACTGACCTTCTCATCTCCCGTATGAACTATGAACAGGGGAGAAAATGTTGTAGAATCACTCAAGCTATTTTCTACAGATGCCCTGTATCAGAATCAGTGCAAGTGCTCTTTAGAATGCAAATTACTGGGCTCCACATGGAAATCTTGATTGAGTATATCTAAAATAAGGCCCAAAGGTATATATATAGAGAGAGAACTACAGATATTTCATATGCACACTAAAGTTTGAGAACTGCTGTCTTACACAAAGTGATGCCAACCTCCAAATTTCGTCTTCCTTAAATACATACAATGCTTCCTGCATTGCATGTGTATAAAAGTGAGTAGAGAAGGCCAGGAGTGGGTAGGTGGTGAGTGGGGTGGGGAGGTACTGACGCAAAGCAAGGCTTGCCTGTTTAAGTAATATTTTAAGGATAGGGAACTGGCCACTGGAAATCACTGCTCGAAAGTGAGGTCTTCCTAGAGCCTTGCTACTCACAGTGTGGTCCAAAGACCAACATCACCTAGGAAGTTGTCAGAAAGGCATCATCTCGACCCCCTCCCAGATCTACTGAATCCAAACCTGTATTTTATGAGATCCCCAGGTGACTTGGTCCACGTGCATACTAAAATTTGAGAAGCACCAGCCTAGAGACTTCCTTAGCTCAGATATTTCCCTGGAAGCCCCCACTTTTACCATTTCAAAAAGGCCTCTCTAAAAATTTCAAGTTTCTACTCTAGTAGTTGTCATGGCTTTGACAAGGCCCTGGAAGGATATGTGAAATCTATCTTGGGGTCTATGGGAAGTGCCAACCGGTTATCGCCAACCAGTATGTGAGCAGGAAAAGCAGAAAGACTGTAAGTAGGCTGACAGTTGGAATTTCCCAAGTACCAATGACTGGCAGTGCTAGCTTTATGTGGTTTGGACCAGGGCAGCAAAATTCCTGGCTGCAGTCTGAGGACATGGGAATTCTCTTCCTGGGCATGAAGGAATCTCAATTGCCCAAGGTCTTCAATAAGAAACAGAATCTCGAGGTAGGGATGGCATTCTGCCCTCCATGCTTCGCCTGAATCTAGACATTGTCTTTCTCCAGTTACTGCAGGCATGATCCTACCTGCCAATCAAGCTTGCTTGCCCTCCCTTTAAATATCTGAGTTTAATTATTATTAATTTATTTATACTAACAAGAGTATTTAGATCAACTTTCAAAAATACATATAATATAGAGACAACCAGCAAGATGGCGGCAGAGTAAAGAGCTCCGAGAATCAGCTCCTGCTATGGGGCAGTTGGTGATCACCCAGAGCTATCTAGAGCACTTGTTTGGGGGCTCCAGGAGACCAGAAGTGCATCCTGCAACATCCTTGAAAGAATGGAAGGAGGAGACTGCCCATCTGCAGAGAAGATTCGTAAGTAGAGCTCTCCACACCATGGAGGCTGGTGCCCATCCTCCACTGGAGGCACAAGCCGCCTCAGGAGCTGCTCCGCGGCTGGAATTGGAAGCTCCACTTTCCAAAAATGAGGGAGGAAGAGATGGTTGGGCACCAATTTCAGCTGCTGATTAATAAATTCAGCAGATTAAAGTATAATCCTAAGAACAGCTAAAGTTTGAACCTGCCCAAGTCAGAAAGAGGCCGGTAGCTGCCATCTTAACTCCGCGCCTGACATGAGGGGAAGCGGGGCTGACTGAAAATTACAGTGCTGGTAGGGACCAGCTTTTTTCCATCTAGATCAGATTGCTGCTGTAGCCTAAGCCACAGGCCCACCTCGGGCAGGGAGGAAGCCAGAGCAAGCTGCGCCAGCCTCTCCAGGAAATTAAAGGCCATGCTGTGAAGGCCAGTGATCATTCTACTTTGGCAGCGCAAGCCACGCCAGGAGCTATTCTGTGGCAGGAACTGGAGGCTCCATTTCCCAAAAACAGGGGAGGAAGAGACGGTTGGCCACCATTCAGCTACTGATTAGTAAATTCAGCTGGCTAAAGTATAACCCTAAAAACAGTTAAAGTTTGACCTGTCCAAGTCAGAAGGAGGCCGTTAGCCGCCATTTTTACTCCACCCTCAGCATGAGGGGAAGCCGGGCTGACTGAAAATCACAGTGACAGTAGAGACCAGTTGTTTCACCCAGATTGGCCTGCAGCCTTAGCCTAGGCTTCAGCCCCACCTCTGCAGGAAGGAAGCTGATGGGCCCTGCGCCAGCCTATCTAGGTAACTGCAGGTACATTTAGCTGGCATAGACTGAATAATCGGAGTCTACCAGGGCAACTATGGTCATCTTGGACCTGCACTGCATAGATTGCTGCCCACACCTGTAGCTCCATCCCTGCCCCAGGCAGGGGAGAAAGGGGCATGAAGGTTCATTAGTCTCTCTGGGCAACTACAGTCTAGACCTGCATGAGTTGAATTATTCCACACAGCTGTGGCTCTGTCCCTACCCCTGGCAAAGGACAAAGTTGGGAGAAGCTTCATTGGTCCTTGGGGCAGTGAGGGTAGCTTGAGCCTCCATAGCTTATAGCACCAACTACATCCTTGGTTCCTACTATACAAGCAGCAAGGGAGAAGGGCAGGAAGCCCTAAACTAAAGAGAAAAACTGCACCCAGAATAAATACTCTAGTAAGCCAGATACCAAGACACCAACAAAAAATTACAATCCACACCAAGAAACAGTAATACATGGCCCAGGTAAAGGAACAAGATAAGCCACCAGATGACATAAAGGAGTTGAGATAACTCATCATAGATGTTCAAATAAATCTCCTTAATAAATTCAACGAGATGGCTAAAGAAATTAAGGATATTAAGAAGACATTGGATGAGCACAAAGAAGAATTTAAAAGTATACAAGAAAAATAGCATATCTTATGGGAATGAAAGGTGCAATAAATGAAATTAAAAATACACTGGAATCCTATAATAGCAGATTTGAGGAGGCAGAAGAAAGGATTGGTGAATTTGAAGAAATGGTCTCTGAAAATGAACATACAAAAGAACAGATGAAGAAAAGGTTGGAAAAATTTGAACAAGGTCTCAGGGAACTAAAGGACAGAAAGAGATGTGCAAACATACGTGTCATGGGTGTCCCAGAAGGAGAAGAGAAGAGAAAAGGGGCAGAAGGAATATTTGGAGAAATAATGCTAGTAAATTTCCCAACCCTATTGAAGAACATAGATAGTCATGTCCAAGAAGCACAACGTACTCCCATCCGAAAAAATCTGAATAGACCAACTCTAAGACACATACTAATCAGAATGTCAAATGCCAAAGACAAAGAATTCTGAGAGCAGCAAGAGAAAAGCAGTGCATAATATATAAGAGATACTCAATAAGATTAAGTGCTGATTTCTCACCAGAAACCATGGAGGCAAGAAGACAGTGGTATGATATATTTAAGATACTGCAAGAGAAAAACTTCCAGCCAAGAATCTTATATCTGGCAAGACTGTCTTTCAAAAATGAGGGTGAGTTTAGAATATGTACAGATAAACAGAAACACAGAGTTTGTAACCAAGAGATCTGCTTTGCAGGAAATACTAAAGGGTATACTACAGCTTGAAAAGAAAAGACAGGAGAGAGAGGCCTGGAAGAGAGTCTAGAAATGAATATTATATCAATAAAAGTAACTAAAAGTGTCAAAAGAGTGGTGAAAATAAAATATGACAAATAAAACCCAAATATTCAGGAATAGACTTAACCAACATTTTAAAGCACTTGTATTCAGAAAACTAAAATTCATTGTTAAAAGAAATTTTAAAAAGACCTAAATCCATCATGCTCATGGATTGAAAGACTAAATATCATTAAGATGTCAATTCTATTCAAATTGATATACAGATTCAGTGCAATCCTGATAAAAATTCCACCAGCATTTTAAAAATAAATGGAAAGCATGATTATCAAATTTATTTGGAAGGGTAAGGGGTCCTGTATAGCCAGAAACATCTTAAAAAGGAAAAGCGAAGTTGGAAGACTCTCATTTCCAGACTTTAAGTTGTATTACCTAGCTACAGTGATAAAAACAGCATGGTACTGGCATAAAGACAGACAGACAGACCAATGGAACTGAACAGATGGTTGAAAAACAAACCCTCACATCTATAGTCAAGTGATTTTTGACTAGCCTGTCAAACCCATCCAGCTTGGGCAGAACAGTCCATTAAACAAATGGTGCTGAGAAATCTGGATATCCATAGCAAAAGAAGGAAAGAGGACCCCTATCTCATACCCTATACAAAAATTAACTCAAAATGAATCAAATACCTAAATATAAATGCAACAACCATAAAGCTTCTAGAAGAAAAGGTAGGAAAATATCTTCAAGACCTGGTGGTAGGTGGTGGATTCTTAAAGTAGATAAGAGGAGGACTGAGATGGACTAATGATATTGTATGTAGAAGTTTTAATTAGCTTTACTGTAAATGTGTGGAAATGTACAGAGTGATGGTAACACATTATAGTGAGTAACAGCTGGTTTATAAATGGGGATGTGGCTGAAAATGGTAGTCTAGGGATGTAAATGCCAATTGACAGAAAGCCAGAGAAGAATCTAGGGACTGAATAGCACAGTAAACCCAGAGATGGATGAGAATAGTGGTTGATGGTATATATGCAGGAGTGTCCTTTGCGAGCTAGAGCAGATGTACATCACTATTGCAGGGTGGTGGGAATGTGGAGAAGCATGGGAAAAATATAACTGGAGTGACCTATGGACTATGGTTAACAGTAATAATGTAATATTCTTGCATCTATGCCAAAGATGTACTGTGCTGATAATAGGGGCGTATGGAATATGTGTGCCAAATGTACGCTGTGGACCTGGTAATAATTGGATGATATTATCTCATAATCTGTAACAAATATTCTACCAAGGTGTGGTGTGTTGATAGAGGGGTGTTGTTTGGTAATTCTGCACATGTGCGTGAGTGTTTTGTAAGTTTACAACTTCTGTCATAAAAATATATTTTAAAAATAATAATAGGATGGGTTGGGGGAAAAATACACCAAATGTAAGATAAGGACTGTAATTAGTAGTAAGAGTTTGACAATATTCTTTCATAATTTGTAATAAATGTCTCACGACAATGCAAGGTGTTGGTGATGAAGTGATGTATGGCACCCCTGTATGATGTTATGAATGTTTGCTTTGTAAGTTCACAACTTTTACTATACACTTATTGTTTATGTATGTTCATGTATAAATGATATAAAAAGTAATAATAATAATAGGATGGGTTGGGGGAAAATACTTTGGTTAGTATTAATATTTTGAGGATGCTCTTTTTTCAATTTTTTATTTTTTAAAAGATACTTAGATTACATAAATGTTACACAAAAAATAGAGGAATTCCCATATGCCCCACTTCCCACACCTCCCACAACCTCCCACTTAAACATCTTTCCTTAGTGTGGCATATTCATTGCAATTGATAAACACATCCTGGAGTTTTGCCATTAAGCATGGACCATAGTTCACATAGTAGTCTACACTCTTTCCCACACAGTTCTGTATGTTATGTGATGATATAAAATGGCCTTTATTTGTCATTGCAGTGTCACTCAGGACAATGCCCAAGTCCCCCCAAAAGCCTCTGTATTACAACTGTTTTCCCTCTCCCTGCCCTCAGAGCCTCCAGTGACCACTGGCTCCACATCAATGTTGTAATTTCTTCCATTGCTAGAATCACAATATGTCTATAGCAGAATACCAGTAATTCCACTCTAGTCCATAGCTTTTCCCCCAATCCTGAGGATTCTGGGATGGTGATGTCTACTCCACCTCCAATTGAGAGGGGGCTTATATCCCATGGGGAAGATGGATGGGACTATCCTGCCTGCAGCTGCAGACTCTCTCCATTCCCTGGGATGCCATTTTCCATCATCATCTCTTCGCCAGTTGTCTTGGGTGAGTTCAATGAGCTGTAGAGTAGGTGTTACAGGTCCACCGAGGTTCCAGGTCCAGATGGCACACGGACAGCCCAAAGACTCGAGTCTCTGGACGTACACCTACAAACCCCAGCACCAAGTAGACGTTTAAATAGAAGGGACAGATGAGCCATGTGCAGGGAAGACAATTGTTCCAACTCTGTCACTCTCAGGAGCACAAAACTCCTAAGTAGGGCCCACTGGCAAGGCACCAAACTCCAGAGCTATCTGCCCTGTCCATAGGACCTGGGTGTTTCCAGAGCCTTGAGGATGCTCTTTAATCATTAGTTAAAAATGTTTCACAACAACGCAAGGTATTGGTGGTAGGGTGAGGTATGAGAGCCCTTTATGATGTTATGTATGTTTGTTTTGTAAGTTCACAACTATTACTATACACTTATTGTTTATGTATGTTCGTGTATGAGTGATATACTTCAATAAATTTCAATTATATTTATACATATAATATAAATTAATAAGGAAGGAAACCTTGGCAAGTAGAGTATTCATTTTTTAAAATGCAAAGCTCCTGAACTTTGGCCGTGGATTTCATGTTTCTTCCTACCCAGATTTCATGACTACCAGTCCAATAAACTTTGCTTCAAATTTTACATCAAGGAGATATCAGATAACAAGTAATATTATTTTCACAAATTAGAGCCCTTAGGAAAGAAGGCTTAAGAAAAGTCAATCTGAATTCCAATTTTTAATAAGTTTTATAACTTATAAATGACAGTGAAATGTCATTTCACATGGAACCATGCACAAGTGGCTATCCTCCTGAATAAACTGTTCAGAGTGACCTCAAATTTCTTATTATGGCCAGCTCTGGCATTGGTAAAGTAGGGGTATGAATAGAATGTCCCCAAGAGTTCCATTGTCAGGGTTCTCTGGCAGGTCCAGGAATGTTGAGTGAGACTTTCTACTTGCCCCAGACATTCTTGAGCAATTGATATCTCCTAAAGCTGATATAAGATAGGATTGGAATATAAGCCCTCTGGTTCATTGATATGTCAAAGACAAAAAAGAAAGAAAGAAAGAAAGGGAGGGGGGGGAGGGAGGGAGGGAAATTGTTATCAAACCTGCAAGGTGTTTTCTGGTTTTGTTTAGGCAAAAACATTCCAGGAACCTGTCATTCTGCAGGTCTACTGGGAAGTTGGTTGGATACTCTCTTTCAATCCTTAGAGTGTTCAGCTATTATCTTCAGGCACCAATATACATCTCCAAATCAGTTCAGTGGACACCTATTGATCCAAAACTACCCTTTCTTTTCTCTCTCTCAACTTCCTAATTTGGCCATCAGCAAAGTTAATTTATGTTCCAATGCCTTTATTATATACATATTTATTAAATTTTACTTGCATAACAGTTATAAACAGATTTGCTCTGTGACCTTTATAACTTACTCTTAATATTTACTTTTAATAATTGCTAATTTGAATTTTGGCCTACAGTACTTCATACAGGGTAGCTGGCAGTCTCAGAAGAAGCCAAATTGGAAGACCTTAGAATGGAAGGGGAACATATTGGTATTGTGGGGCTCTAACCAGGGACCAAGAGAAGGAAAAAACTGCCAAGAAAAGAGGCACACACATAGAGGATATCTGGATATAGAAGGCAACTTTCCTTTGCTCTTTCCCATTGCCTTGGGTTGATTCTGGACCTCTCACTCTTAAGCATTTCACATGCAATCATACTGTGCCAGACATGGCTAAGGTAAGCATTGCTGGAAAGAGAGACAAAAATTAGATCAGAGCATTCCCAGCAGCAGTGTATAGACCTGTGCTCATCCATAGGAAAGTGTTTGCTGGTTCATGGCAAATTGCAAATAAAATTGGTGGTCCTCAAAGAGCCAAATGTACTCAATTTAAAGGACTTCCACTTATTCTGAGATTATAGCTTTATTACTTCTTCAGTGATAAGAGAATGCTTCCTTTCTCACTCTTTTTCTATCTTTTTAAATAAAATGTTGGAAAGAATAGATGGTTGGTGTCTTTTGGATAGATTTTCCCCCCTGTGTCATTGCATTGCCAAACAAGTTGCCAACTCTATCTGCTTCATAATTTTTTTTTCTGAAATTGTTTGAGTCTGTGAAGTCCAAAAAATAGGAAAAACTCTGGGTTTCATGATTTCTGGGGGTTCTTCCCAATCTATGATGCCAAGAGTCTGCTGGTGAGAAGGGAGGAACATAAATTCAGGAAAACACCTCCTCTTCCATCTAAGAAGACTTAAGGGTACAAGGCTTGGCAGGTGCATATCACAGTGACCATCTTTATTTTCTCCACAGTGAAATCACCAAGCATTCCCTGGAGAAAATCCTCCCACAGCTGAAATGTCATTTCACATGGAACTTATTCAAGGAAGAAAGTGCATCCCATGATCTAGAAGATAGAGTGTGTAACCAGATTGAGTTTTTAAACACTGAGTTCAAAGCTACAATGTACAACTTGTTGGCCTACATAAAACACCTAAATGGTCAAAACGAGGCAGCCCTGGAATACTTACAGCAAGCTGAAGAGTTAATTCAGCGAGAGCACACTGCCCAAGCAGAAATCAGAAGTCTGGTCACCTGGGGAAATTATGCCTGGGTCTACTATCACATGGGTAGAGTTTCAGAAGCACAAGAGTACCTAGACAAGGTGGAAGAAGTCTGCAAGAAGTTTTCAAATCCTTACAGTATTGAGTGTCCTGAAATGGATTGTGAGGAAGGGTGGACACGATTAAAGTGTGGAGGAAAGCATAATGAAAGGGCTAAAGTGTGTTTTGAGAAGGCTCTGGAAGAGAAACCCAACAACCCAGAATTCTCCTCTGGATTGGCAATCGCAATGTACCGTCTAGAGGACAAACCGCAGAAGCATTTCTGTGTCAATCCTCTAAAGCAGGCCATTGAGCTGAATCCTGACAACCAGTATGTTAAAGTTCTCTTGGCCCTGAAACTACAGAAGATGAATGAAGAAGCTGAAGGGGAACGATTGGTTGAGGAGGCCCTGGAGAAAGCTCCTTGCCAAACGGATGTCCTTCGCAATGCAGCCAAATTTTACAGAAAAAGAGGTGACCTAGACAAAGCTATTGAACTGTTTCTAAGTGCATTGGAATCCCTACCAAACAATGGCTATCTCTATCATCAGATTGGGTGCTGCTATAGGGCAAAAATCAAACAAATGCAGACGACAGAAGAATCTGCAGCTAGTGGGAATAGAGAGAAGATTGAAGAATTAAGGGAATACGCAATTGACTATTTGAAGAAAGCTCTTGAAAAGGGAGTAAATCTACCGAATGCATACTCTGACCTCGCTGGGCTCCTGGCACAAAAAGGTCAGCACAGAGAAGCAGAAGAATATTATCAGATGGCATTCAATAAGGAGCTCACCGACGCTGAGAGACAACAACTCCATCAGCGCTATGGCAACTTTCAAGAGTATCACATGAAGTCTGAAGACACTGCTGTCCAACATTATTTGCAGGGTTTGCAGATAAGCAAACCATCAGCAGAGAGGGAAAAGATGAAGCACCAACTGCAGAACATAGCTGAAAAAAGGCTTTCACAAAATGCACCAAATTCGTGGTATCTCCAAGGATTAGCTCACAAGATGAATGGAGATCTGCTGCAAGCAGCTGAATGTTATGAGAAGGAACTGGGTCGCCTACTAAGAAAAAACCCTTCAGGCATAGGCAGGTTGTTCCTGCAAGAATCTGAGCTTGATGAGGGCAGTGAGGAGATGGGCTATGGCACATGCAGCTCCACTAACAAAGAGCACAGAGAGAAGCTGGGACAGGAAGGAGGGAAAAGAAGAGTGACAGGAAGCCTGGAGTAGTGGCCATGAGGGGGAGATGGATGGGAAGGCAAGGGGCCCCAACCTAGGGTTGCTGAGCAGGATGGTCTTGCTTGTTGCTTCAAGGTACATTTGTAAACAGCTGTTTTCTCATATTTTGTCTCCCCTGGTCTACACGAAGCTGATCAGTTCACTGTTTGCCCTCAGTTCACCAGATAACCTCTATTTTTGCCCTTCATGCCAAAGGTCATAAATAGTGGCTGCCTAACAAAAGAATCTTCAGTTTCACTTCCTTTATTGAATTTGCATCTAGCCTGGAAGACTAATACAGAATACTCCTTTATGCCTTGCCCTGGCTCTAGCCATAGTATTTACATGTTTTCTTCATAGTAATGCTATTTAAAAAATAGGTATTCCTGATGGTAATGCTACAATAAAGTTAAAATTTCAACTCAGAATACTGGTATTATGTGGTTTATCTGTATTATTAACACAGTACTATTAGTTCACAAAGTTTCTCCTGCTAGGGAGAATGGGTTCTTGCTGTAGCCATGCCATGCTATTCTTAACACGTCAATTTTAGTTCTTCCCTTTGAGCTGACACTCTCACCCTCGAGCCAGTCCATCTTGGACACTGGGTACCACTGATTCTCACTCCAGCCCAGTAGCCTAAGCTGAATCCAATGCCTAGTTAGCAGTAGCTGCTGTTGACAGAATTTCTGAGCACCCAGAAATACCTGGGCAAATGCACAGAGAATGAGGGGCACCAGTACAAGGCTAGCTGTAGAGACAAAGATCTTCACCAGGGTAAATGAAAACATTCAAGTGTTCCTCTCCCAGGCAGGGAAATCCACAAGTTTATTTGCACTGTGCAACTAAGCCATGCATGGAAAGCCCTGTTTTCTAAGCTCTTTTCAACCTCTACTAAACCCACTATAGAGCCTGCACACATATGCTTTTCTGATTGTTTGGGTGCAGAGGAAAAATGTTATACACCTCTAAGATGTCAGGCCTCAGACAAGACAAAGAAACTGGCATTTCTAGTTTCTGAGTGGAGAGTCAAAAATTTGACTCTTTTCTCAAGAGCAAGAGAGTCCTGGAAAGTTGCTTAATGAGTTATACTGGTTGTAAGAACTTTAGACTTCTGCAAAAAGTCATGTTCCAACCCCCATCCCACCGCCCCCAGTTATCTGCTGACTCCAGTAAGGTTGCAGGAGCTACCAGGTGACTAGCAGTGAATTCCAGATTTCTGGCCAGCCTTGGCCTGGAACAGCACTGTCCCTTATGACCAGTTCCAGAACAGCTGGCTGGGCTGCTCTAGGGGATATTCATGGAAACCAATATTGAGGCCCTGGTTAAGAGGGGTAAAGTGGAGGATCTCACTGGCAATGGGAAAGACTGGCTACCTTCTGCCCTCAAAAAGTTCCACAGCTCTTTAGTAGGTGAGGGACTGCCTATCTATATGCAAACACACATTTTCAAGGAGGCAAAGATTTGTAAGGCTGGTAGGATAGGGGCAGATGGAGGCTTCCTACACAACTGCCCCATTAGGGGTGCCCAGTCCCCAGAAAATTCACCCAACTGGCTCATAGAAGGGTTATGGGCAAAATCCAACCCTGTCCCTGGTGTTTGGGCTGCGCGAAGAAGCTATCAACTCCACCTGACCTAAAAACCTGGACTCTGGTTTATTTTGCTGCATTAACAATTTTATTGAAAAAAAAAAATGCGTGTGCATGTACATGCTCCACCTGTCTGAGTGGACATCCACAACTTGCACTTTCTGGTGTGTGGCCCTGATCTCACATGGCTATGGCTCTCGAGACCCAGAGGGAATCATATAAATTGCTGGTTTTCACTGTCATCTGCTCCTTTTTCATACCTGGGGATAGACCCAACCTTACCCAATTTATAACCTGGTAGGAATTTAAATCTTCCAGACTATATTCACCTTACCTCCACCTTACATCCAGCCATCAGTGTCTGTAGATCAGTATTGACTGGTGGTCACACAGTGTCCTGGCAGATTCCAGGCCTGTCCACAAAGAAGGCCATTGGAGGAGTGGCTGTTAATCTCCAAAGGGAAACCACGGACTCCTCCCCTATAACATATCAGCTCCTACCTGCTTTGCTCACAGCTATATACTCATCAGGTAGAATAGATCCTGGAATGAACTAGACTCTCAAAAACATTTTGATTAATAAAGGAATGTATTGACTCCATTTCACGACTAAGTCTCTGCCATTATCTTCAGCTCAGGGATATATCCTTCTCCAAGACAACTTCTCTGAATCCCAAAAGAGAGTGCAGGAAAGATAAAACATTAAGTGTCCAAAACTACAAAACCATAACCATAAAACAATAGCAGGTTCATGTGTTGGCCTCTGAGCTATGTTCCAGAGTCTGTGCTAATCCACCTAGCCTTGTAGGTTAGGTATGAAGCTCAGAAAGGTTTAGTAACCTGCCCATGGCCATATAGCTAATAAGAGGTATCCCTGAAATTTGAATCCATAGCTCTACAAAACCAAAGCTCCCCTGGTCCCCTGCATTTCAGTGTAATCTGATGTAGTATGTCCTGAGCCTGCAGACTCAAGCCAGAGGCTTCAGGCTCTTCCTTAAGAGTAGCACTAGCCTTAACTTGTGGAATTCTGCCAGGATCCTTCCATCCTTCCTTTCACTTATTCCACTTATTCCACCCCCTTTCCCCCAACATTGACTCCTGTGTGTGGCTCCTGACCATTCTGGCTTTCCATTTCACTCCTCCTTTCCACTACATTCTTTAATTTGGTGTCAGATATTTATATTGGTCTGGATCTAGCAAATCTACAGGACCCTGATAATCATAATGTTCCTCAAGCCACATGCAAATAAATTCAGAATTATGTCCATCCAGGACTGTAACAGCCCCTTCAAAACTGTCATCATCTAACACACTGAGTCACATTTTGCTCAGGTGAAAGTCAAGCCTGGACAACAAGGTCCCTTTTTAAAAAATAAAATAAAATAAAGGTATTTATAATCTCTAATTTATTTTTTAACCAATTTTATTGATCCACATTAATAAAGCATAAATCCATCCAAAGTGTACCATCAATGATATTTGGTATAATCACATGGTTGTGCATTTATCACTTCAATCATTATAGCATTTTCACTATTCCAATAATAATAAGCAAAAAACAAAAAACTCATCACCTCTCAATCTTTCTATGCTACCCCTGCCATACATAGCTCCTATTCTGTTTCTGTCTCTCTAGTTTGTGTTTATATTTTATAAAAAGTCTTATATATGCAATATTACCCATATTCGTACTTTACATGAGGTTTTACTATGTTATTCAGTCCCATGTTACATATTTTAGCTTTTCTTCTAGTAATATACATGTCCTTAGACTTTACCTTTCAACCACTGTCATACCCATATAATAGCTCTGCTACTTACAAACACCATGATGTGCTCTCTCACCATTTCCACTCATTTCCAAAGATTTACAAACAGCCATTATACCAATTCTGCACAGATTAACCCACAGCTTTCCATTCTCTACCCTCATTCTATTTTCTAGTGACCTATATTCTAATTATTAACTCCATGAGCTTACCCAATATATTTTGTTCATGACAGCGCAATCATACAGTATTTGTCCTTTTGTGTCTGGCTTGCTTCATTCAACATAGTGTCCTCCGGGATCATCCATGCTTCACGACTTCATTTCTTCTTACAGCTGGAAAATATTCCATCATGTATATACACCATAGTTTGTTTATTCATTCATCGATTGATGGGCACCTGGGTTGGTTCTATCTTTTGGCAATCATGAATAACACCACTATGACCATTGGTGTGCGGATGTCTGTTCATGCCTCTGCTCTCAGTTCTTCTGAGTATATACCTAGAAATGGTATTGCCAGGTCTTGGTGAAGGTTTTTAATAACAGATTCAATTTTTTCACCTACATTTCCTTATCACAGAACAATGTATTAAGAGAGAACTAGAATAATAATTATCTCCCCTATTCATAGGGAAACAAATGCCCAGTGACTCATAGAGAAGTAGCTTTATAATAATAATAAAATGTTTTTGAAATCTTTATATTTTCATTGAGGTATAATGAATGTAAGATTAATTTTAAGGTGAATTTTTACATTTGTATAGATCCCTGAAACCAACACCCACCAATCCACAATGTTTCTTGTTCCCTTGTGTCTTTTCCAGTCAATACCCACTCAGAAGTGACCACTATTCTGATCACTATCAACATAGATTAGTTTGCCTGTCCTTGAGCTTCATATGAATGGAATCATACAGTATATGTACTCTTTTGTGCCTGGCTCTTTCACTCAATATAATGTTTTTGAGACACATCATATGAGTATCTGTAATTTGTTCTTTATTTCAACGTAGTATGACACAACACATTTATTCATCCTCTTGTTGATGGCTATTCAGCTTGTTTCCAGTGTGGGGTTATTATTAACATGAATAAAGCTGCTATGAACATTCTGTTCAAGTCAATTTGTGGAATAATATGCTTTTGACAAGAAACGGGCATGAAAGAGAGCATTTGATCCAACCATTTCATTTTATTATTGAGGAAACTGAGGCCCAGAAACATTAAATTCTCTTTTAAGAACACACAGCAAGGCAGTCACAGGGCAGTTCTGAGTCCCCAACATCTACACATATACTCCAGTCCATAAAATTATTTTTTTCTTTTTAAGTAGAAATTCTGCCCATGGTGATTGTTTCACTATCTATTTCCATTTTATATTTACAATCATCCCTGTACTCTCAGGTGCATCTTAAACCAATGCTTTGCTCCATAATGTAAAGTCTGTCTGTGTATTCTGCATTTTTTAAGCATCCCCAGATTAGGCGTTTCTGAAGATTAAGCAACCCAGACAAGAGCACTTCTCAAAACCAGGAAGTAAATTCTTTTCCTCTTCCCCATTCTTTTTTTCCTATTGCATTGAAATTTTCTAACACTATAGTTTTCTTGAACCTTGCTGCAAAAGAAGACTGGGTTTTTATAATAGCTTTAATTAATAGATATGTGGCAGCTTGAAGCTTTTGTGGACCCCATTAAATCCTTTTCTTAAAGCTAATCCATTCCTGTGCATGTAAATCTATTGTAGGTAGGACCTGTTGATAAAATTGCTTCAGTTAAGGGCCTTTGATTCGATTGCATGACCCAGAGTGGGTCTTAGTCCTCTTACTGGTGTCCTTTATAAATGGAGGAACAAAGCCACAGAGAAAAAAGCTGCAGAGACAGAAAGGAGCCCAGAAGCTAAGAGAGAAGGCCCCAGGAACCAGAAGCTGAAAGTAACTAGGCCACAGGAGAGGGGAGAGATAAGCAGACACAGCAATGTGCCTGATAGCCCACAGCTGCAGCTCAGGGAGAAAGCATCTCTGATGATGCCTTGATTTGGACACTTTCACAGCCTCAGAATTCAAAGTTAATAAATACCCACTGTAAAAGCCAACTGACTTCTGGTATATTGCTTTGGCAGTATTTAGCAAACTAAAACAAGATATTTAACTGATTCAGTTAAGTCTTAATTACTTGGGCATATTAGTATTTGTAGGACTCCCTGACTGGATCAGAATGGAGAAATGTAAAGGATGGCTAACCCCACAGAGCTGTAGCCTGGGGCATCTACCCAGAAAGGATGAAAGGGAGGCTGTGTTTAGACCCATTCTGACTAAGTCAACTTAATTTAAGGAGAATACTGAAGGAAATGTTCTTAGAGTTTGTTCCTTTTTTGCTATTTATGTGAAAAGGAAAGAAAACTTTGAATTTTCTTCATCTTGTTATTTTTTAATCTATTCTTTTACTAGATGTTAGAAAATATAATAGATAGCATTTACTAAAGAGCTTCCAGTGGATCAGACTCTGAGGTTTATATTTTATTTTAGACTTATAAACTTTAGATAAAGGTAAGATAAATTTTACCTCAAATGAGTAAGTCCAGTCTATGGGAATTCTCCATTCAAAATATTCTGTTTGAAAGTTTCTATACAAAATATGCCACCTCAAAGCACAGGATCTCAGCTAACTCCTGCCTGGCTGACCCTAAGTTACATTCCAGCCCTGTATGGGACCTACTTGCTTCTTTTTTTTTTTTTTTTTGTCAATCTAAAATTTTTAATGTTCATAGTGGGAATGCAAAACAATAGAAAATGTATTAATTTTCCTTCATAGTAAGATATCTGCTTTTCTCATCTTGGAAAAATAAAACCAAAGTTCAGAATAATGTAGTGTGCTCAGGTGGTAAGTTTTTTTTTTATTTTTATTTTTTTTATTTTTTATTGTGGGTAAAAAATCAAAATTTTCACAATACATACCAATATTTGTAAAATGATATATAAATATACATGCACACATGTGCACCTGCTTACAAAAATGTTGTCCATATATATATATATAAATATATTCTAAGAGGTACCCAGATCACCCAAAACACCACACGGAACCCACTGGGATTCCCATGTTGCCCACCTCCCACACCTCCCATCACATCCCACACAAACATCTCCCACAGTGTGGCCCACCACCCTCAATGAACTTACACATCCTGGAGCCTTGCCACCAACCATAGACCACAGTTCACACTGTAGACCACACTCTCTCCC
>JAKSZT010053816.1:4590230-4632995 GCA_026826555.1 Tolypeutes matacus | reverse complement strand
TTTGCCTGGAACGCTCTCCAACCACCACCAGTGCTCACTCCTTCACCCTGTTCAGATGGTTGCTCAATTGCCATTTTCATTGTTCAATACCTTGAACAATGTCTGGCTCTGAGTAGTTGTCCAACAAAATCTGTTGCATGAATGAATAACTGAATTCAGACTGGACAAAAAATTTTAATGGGTGGGTACCTGGCATCTTCTGCTTGGTTTCCCAAAACCACGCCCTTCTTTATTGGGACATTATTAGGCCAAGCACTGTTGGCGAGGGCATGGATGACAAGCGGGAGTATATAAATCTTTTTACAAAGCTATCCGGCAATATCTATCAAAATCTAAAATGTACATTTGGGCCCACAATTTTCTCTACTATAATTTTACTCAAAGGAAATAATGATACAGGTGCACAGCATTGCAGTATTGTTTGTTGGGTCAAAAAACGAGGAAGGGGCTTCCGCATAGAATGCAGAAAGCTGGAAAGAGCATCGCTCCCACTCTTGCTACGAAAATAACGCTGGACAACCTCCTGTCGTTTTATATTTTAAAAATAATAACAATAAGTTAAACCGAACGGCACACAGACTCCGTAAGGCAGGTGAGAGCGATCTGAGACCACCGCGTTTCCTAAATCCAGGGACCTCAGCTGCAAATTAAACTCTAAACGAACCTCAACTCCGCAAACGTCTCTCGTGGCGTCTCAGCCCGGCCCTGAGGGCTTCCGGAAGTTTCCGTTTCCTGGAGCTGGACTCCACTCGGTCGAGGATCAGATTCACTTTCCAGATTCCTCTTCCTGCACTGGCCCTGTCCTTAACAAAGACAAACTGCGCGGCACCGACCAGCGCTGCAAACGCCCCGCGAGAAGCCGGCGCGCGCATCCTTCCGCGCGCTCCGTAGCCGCCCGCGCGCCGCTGCAACGCAGCCGGGAGGCTCCCGCGCTGAGGAGAAAGCCTGAGGGGACTGCAGAGCCCAGCCACCATGAGGTAAGGACCTTTCCCCGCTTAGCCTTCCAAACCCTGTCTTTATTTCAAATTGCCGTTTTCAATTAATTCGTTTCCAATGCAACGCCGAAGCTCTTCAGAGGGCCGAACTCCTTCAAAGGGCCGAACTCCTCACGCGGGGCCACCGGGCGTCTGCGTTCGGGATGCTCCCCGGCAGCCCCTGTTCCCTCCCTGCGGCCGTCCTGGGCAGCGGCGATGGTGGCGGTGCTCGATTCGTGGGTATTGGCGGCCGCCGCCCGGGGAAAGCCCTTCAGCGCCTGCCGAGCTTCCCCCCTTTCTTCTGCCTGGGGGGATCCCCCATGGGCGTTCCCGGAAGGCGTCTTCGTGGCACGGGTCACGTTCGGCCTGTAGAGACATTCCTTCCCAAGTCTTCAGCTGCCATTCCTTCGGGATCGACGAAAGCAGTTTCGCCGCAGCCCTTCGGGCGTCACATATGTCAGCTACTGCCATTTTGCCTTTCTGATTTCCAAGATGCGGTCTGAGTTCTTCACTTCTTTGAGCTGCCCTCGTACTATGTACAGATTTATATTGTTCCACCCAATTCCCTATTTTATGAGAATTTCTTTATCTGTCTGCCCTACCAATTTATGATGGTGATGTCCTTTTTGTATCCCCAGGGGATAGCATCCTGCCCTGCACGTGGTTGGTGAACCATTCCCATTTAATGAGTTGAGGAATGAGAGGTTAAGAGCCTGGACTCTAGAAGCAGCCCTTTGTTCTAAATCCTGACCCTGAACACCTACCTACCTAGCTGGTGACCCAAAGCAATGTTTCTTAAACTCTATTTCTTATCTGTAAAAATTAATGACATGCAGCTCTTAGGGCTGTGGAAAGGGTTAATTGAGGTGATACATGTAGACTGCTTAGCACATAATACTTGCACAATAAATGGTAGCTATTATTAATTTAAAATTTTTATGTGCTGCCTCACCTTCTAACATTTGTAAGAAGAGAGGGAGGTATAAAGAAGGGCTTTTCAGCCTCAAAAGGACAAATATTGTATGACCTCGCTGACATGAAATTCCTAGACTAGGAAAACTCATAGTCAGAATCTCTAGTAAAGGTTACTAGGGGACAGGGTTGGAATAGGGAATGAGGAGTTAATGCTTGAATAGTACAGAGTTTCTATTTGAGTTGATGGTAAATTTTTGGTACTGGATGGTAGTGATGGTAGCACACTGTGAGCATAATTAACAGCACTGAATCATATATGTGAATGTGGTTAACTGGGGAAGTTTTAGGTTGTATATATGTTACTAGAATAAAAATATTTTTTTAAAAAAAGGACTGTACAAAACAGTGAACCCGATTGCAAAGAATGGACTGTAGTTAATAGTACAATTGTAAAAGTTTTCTTTCGTGAATTGTAACAAACGTACCACACTAATGCAAGGTGTTAATAGGGTGTCTTATGGATACTCTGTATTTTAGGATTTTTCTGTAAACCTGCAACTTCTCTAATAAAATAAAAAAATTAAAAGGGGGCCTTGAAGGGACAATGGGAATGTAGGAGGGTCTTGTATGCATATGCAGGATGAGATGAAAGAGTGTTGGGTACACGTCTTCCAAGGGCAATGAAAGACAGCTCCTTCCTAGCAAAAGACCAAAATCACCTAAAGATAAATGTTGCCTCTTCCTACACAATAGCCCCTCTCTGCCAGCTTCCCAGAGACAAAGTTACAAAAATTAAAAAGTAAACTTCTCAGTGTCCAGTTATGTTTAAAGTCCAAGAGTCAGGTCAAAGCCTTTCTGTGGCTGGCTGCATCCCTTTGGGTTTTCAAGTCATGTTCATAATACTTGGGGCAGCCATCCTCATCCCTAACTTGGGCTGGGTTTGTAGAAATCTATACAAAAGAGGCAGCCACTTATTTTACTCTATGGAGGGGCAGGGAGCCGGTAAGCCCACATTGTCAAGGATCTATGCAAGCTGTGAGGGTGAGACATGTCTTGCCCATGCTTTTGTTGCATTTACACTAGAGAAAGGAACAGTTACCAAGGAACAATCCAACCAGGTTTCTCAGTCAGGGACCATGGGAAATAGTCTAAAACCTATTTTCTAAATCCATACGTGGAGCTAGACAGAAAGCCTGCCCAGATGCAAGAGGGACAGGAACTGAAGTATGAAGTAGTTTGGAAACAATAGAAAAGGAGGAACTGGCAGGAATTCCCTCATCTGGAATTTAGGTGCTTTTCATTGCTAGGCCTGTGCCTCTGGGCTGGATATGCCAGAACTGCCAATATATAATTACATTAATTCAATCATTCAACAAATATTTATTTATTGAGCTTCTACTATGTGCCTGGCATAGTAGGTACCAGGGACACAGAAGTGAAAAAGAAAACAAAATCAGAACAAGAGCCCTGTTATCATGGGGCTTATATTTTAATGGGGGAAATAGACAAAGAATAGCTAAGTGAATAAACAAGAGAATTTAGAAAGTGATAAGAGCTATAAGGAAAATAAAACATTTTAAATAGATCTCATGTAAGGAATATTTGAGCTGAGTTACAGAAAAGAGCTAGTTATACAAAGATGTGGGAGCAGAGCATTCCAGGTAGAGTAAGAACAGCAGGTATAAAATCCTTTGAACTTGATATGTTCTAAAGACAGAAAGGAAGTCTGTATGTCTAAAGTACAGTGAACAACAGGGAGAGTAGTGGAGAAGGTTAGAAGGATAGACAAGGCCAGATCTTTAGGTACTCGTAGAATGAGGCAAGGGATGGATTAATATCTAAGGGTGTTGGTAAACCATTGGAAGATTTTAAGCAGAAGAGTGACATAATCTGGTTTATATTTCCAAAGTTTTACTGGTGCTATATGGAAAATGGATTATAGGGGACTAAGAGTGGAAGCAGGGAGACCAGATTTTTGCCACTTCAAAGGAAAGACAGATGTGGTTTAGATTAGGAAAATAGCAGTGGAAAATGGAGAAAAGTGGATGGATTTGAGATATAGATAGGTTGTAGAATTAACAGGAGTGCCTATTAGATTTGGATGCGTGGGTGAGGGAAGAAGAGAAAGATTACTCCTAGGTTATTTTGCCTGTAGAACTAAGAGGTGCCAACCAAGATGGGGAAGACTAAGGGAAGAATAGTCAAGGACTATTTCTCTATTGGATATTTTTATTCAAGATGCCAGATGAACTTCTAAAGGTAGATGTGGATTAAAAATTGTGGTGATGAATGCACAACATTGTGATTATACTAAAAAGCCGTTGATTATACACTTTGGATAGATCATATGGCATATGAATATATTAGTAAAACTGCTGAATAAATAAATAACTGTCCAAGAATAGCTAGATATAGCAGCTGTGTACAGCAGGGGAAGCATAGAAAGATTGAAAGGTGAAGAATTTTCTTGTTTGTTTGTTTTCTCTTTATTATGTTATTGAAAAAATGAAAATGCTTTAATGATGATTGAGGTGATGAATGCACAGCTATGTGATTATACCAAATACCATTAGCACACTTGGGATGAATTGTATACTTTATTAATGTGTATCAATAAAATTGTTTGAAAAATTAGATAAGTCTGAAATTTAAGGGAGAGATCTAAGATAGGGGAAATATATTGGAGGGTCATCAGCATTATATACCAAAAGATCTTTAATTGGATTATGGAAAATAAAGTATTTTAACTCACTTTTTAATCTTAATTATGAAGATATTTAAATCCTTGGTACTAAGATTCTTGTCTGTCCTTAGGATCACTCTTACTATATTTTCACCCAGCTTCTCTTTTGCTGTTTAAGAGAATCATTCACTATCCTCAAATTAATAAATCTCTCTTCTGCTCCCTGTCTGAAACACTCTGCACACCGCTGCCCTTTTGAGAAGCAGCTTCATCTCAACACAACCCCAACAATGTAGAATGTTGTGACATTAGATTGAGAGCTCCTGTTTGAAACCTTTAAATATCTGGCATGTCTTTTCCATTGGGCAGTTACACAGACCTCTTGTACCTCAATTTAAGCTACTCTAAAATGCTTGCCTGTTTTCTTTTTAGGCAACTAGGAAAAGTGAATTTTGCAAGTGCTAGGTATATCCTGTATTTTAAAGCAAACCATTCTGAGAATTATCTCTAATTTTAGTGAATTATTAAGAGAATATAGAATTATGATTGAAAGACATAGGCAATTGAGTCAGGCAGAACTGACTCATTCACTTTATAGCTGTGTGACTGTGCGCAGGTAATTTAAACTTTCCCAATCCTCATCCATAAAATTGTGAAAATAATAGAAGGTTGTTAGGAAAATTAACTGTGATTTGTGTAAAGTGCTTGGCACACTATTTGGCATGTAGTAAACTATCAATAAATGGTAGCTTTATTTATTGTTTGGTTTTCAAGACACACCTAATTTTAGATAGTGTATTATAGACAGTGTAATATTTAGATATGGAGCTAAATCTGCAGTGAGCCCAGGTCATATCCATTAGGTTGGGTTTTTCTGTTTGTTTTGTTTTTCCAAATATATCCTCATTTTCCACTTAATTTAACCTTTCTCCTTGAATAATATAGCGGAAATTTCAAGTTACAGGAGAGCTGTAACCTGTTTGAGACCCTTTCTTCCATTAAACCCTATAGGCCCAATGTCTTGAAATGCCCTGTCCAAATCAGTAGCCACTAGTCACATGTGGTTATTTAAATTAATTAAAATTGACAAAAATAAAAAATTCAGTGGTTGTGCGGAGAACTGTATTAAGAGTTTAAAATATTATAATTTCCTTTATTTCTTCAAAAACTTAAAAGGATTTTATCTTTGACAGTGAAATTCCTAAGGAATCCTTGAAGGCCATCCTGTTGGAGTTAGAATGTCACTTCACATGGAATTTACTGAAGGAAGACATCGATCTGTTTGATGTGGAAGATACAATTGGGCAACAGCTTGAATTTCTTACCACAAAATCCAGACTTGCTCTTTATAATCTATTAGCTTATGTGAAACACCTAAAAGGCCAAAATAAAGATGCCCTAGAGTGCTTGGAACAAGCAGAGGAAATAATCCAGCGAGAACACTCGGACGAAGAAGAAATACGAAGTCTGGTCACTTGGGGAAACTATGCCTGGGTGTATTATCACATGGATCAGTTCAAAGAAGCTCAGAGGTTTATAGACAAGATAGAGGAGGTCTGCAAGAAATTGTCCAGTCCTTCTAACTACAAGTTAGAGCGTCCTGAGATTGACTGTGAAAAAGGGTGGGCACTTTTGAAGTTTGGTGGAAAGTATTACCAAAAGGCTAAAGTGGCTTTTGAGAAGGCTCTAGAAGCAGAACCTGACAATCCAGAATTTAACATTGGCTATGCCATTACAGTGTATCGGCTAGATGATTCTGACAGAGAAGGGTCTATAAAGAGCTTTTCTTTAGGCCCTCTGAGGAAAGCTGTTACTCTGAACCCAGATAACACCTATATTAAGGTTTTCCTGGCACTGAAGCTTCAAGATGTACATGCAGAAGCTGAAGGAGAAAAGTTAATTGAAGAAATCCTGGACCAGATATCATCCCAACCTTATGTCCTTCGTTATGCAGCCAAATTCTACAGAAGAAAAAACTCCTGGGACAAAGCTCTTGAACTTTTGAAAAAGGCCTTAGAGGTGACACCAACCTCTTCTTTCCTGCATCACCAGATGGGACTTTGCTACAGGGCACAAATGATCCAGATCAAGAAAGCCACACGCAACAGGCCTAAAGGAAAAGATAAGTTGAAGGTTGATGAGCTGATTACATCCGCTATATTTCATTTCAAAGCAGCTGTGGAACGGGACTCAATGTTTGCATTTGCCTATACAGACCTGGCCAACATGTATGCTGAGGGAGGCCAATATAGAAACGCTGAAGACATTTTCCAGAAAGCCCTTCATCTGAAGAATATAACCGATGATCACAAGCATCAGATCCACTACCACTATGGCCGCTTTCAAGAATTTCACCGGAAAGCAGAAAATACTGCCATTCACCATTATTTAGAAGCCTTAAAGGTCAAAGACAGATCATCCCTACGCACCAAACTGACAAGTGCTCTGAAGAAATTAGCTACCAAGAGACTTGGTCACAATGCCTCAGATGTGCAGAGTTTAAGTGCTCTAGGGTATGTTTACAAGCTGGAGGGAGAAAAGAGGCAAGCTGCTGAGTACTATGAGAGAGCCCAGAAGATAGATCCAGAAAACGCAGAATTCCTTACTGCTCTCTGTGAACTTCAGCTTTCCATTTAAATACATACCCTGGCTATTAGTTCTACGCTTTCCCACATTTTGGGTTTTCATATGTTTGTTTATTATTTTAATCCATTGTTTCTTATAGAGCCAATATTTATTTAATGGTTACTGCGTACTAGGCTATATGCTAAAACACTTTATACATTATGATGAATCTTTTGCTATTTTCTCCTTTTTTAAAAAATTAGAATAATATACTCTGTTGAGAAACAGTAACATTTCAGCTGTTGTAATTTTTAAAAATGATATGGCCATTATGAGTTTATACCCTTTATCTCTGCTAATTATAACTTTCTGATTAAATTTTGTTAAATTTACCATATACTCAGTTACACAGTAAGTATAAGCCTACATGAACCTTTGACACCTAGGTCAAGAACACTCTTTCAGGAGTGCAAAATTATGTAGCCTGCAGAAGATAGAACCTTCCACCAGTTGCAAATGTTCTGACTTTGATCAGGATATTTAACTATCAACCTGGTAGTCACATAAAGAATCTTCTTTGTTGGGAAAAAAAAGTTCATATTAATGAAAAGTTTGTCATCTCTGAGGATCTCAATAAAATAAAGGGAAAAAAAACTACAGCAGAAGAAAAAATATTTCCTCAGACTTTATATATGAGAGAACTTCTCCCAAAATGTCCATTAAATAGCTAGAAATAGTTATATAAGAAAAAAAAAAAAAGAGCAATGGAAAATCATTAGTCTCAAGTATCTATGATTCTTTTAACTTGAAGAATAAACCTGAGTTGAATCTAGGTGGAACTTATTGTATTCCTGCCAATTAAAATTGCAGTATTTTTAGGTTAAAAGCATTGAGATAAAAAGCAGACCAACTGAGAAATGGGGGAAATGATAAACAAATGAATAAAATAGATGCCCCTAACTTACATCCTTAGATTACCAAGATGTCACTGTATCTGTTTTGGATCTGGACTGGGTAGAGTTCTCATACTCTCAATTTCTGGCCTTTGGTTAACTGTTGTAGTATTCAAAAGTGACTTCTGTGAAGCTTTTTCTTTTGTCTGACATTTTCAGATTGGCATTTTTTCTCTGCAGATCCTCTGGAACAGTTAAGCCTAGTTTTCAGCTTTAATATCCACCTTGAGGATATTAGCCCAGTCTCTTAGCCCAGGGTACTTCTTAAATTGACATGTTGCTATCTGTGACTTCTCTAATGTTGTTCCATAATTATATTCATGACCACAGTATTAGTGGAAAAGTATGTCATGATTACATGTCATTACATATCTGCAATGTAGCTCTTAAAATTGTTATGTATGTGTATAATGTGTCTATGGCTTTTACTTTTATTACTCTTTTACTTTTTAAATTTCTTATGGTTTTGATTATAAAAGTAATGAATTCTCACTGTAAAATTTCAAACAATACAGAAGTAGATGAATTTAAAAATAAAAGTGCTCCTATCACCCTACTCCAATCTCACACACCCAAGGTAAGCTGTTAACAATTTGATATGTATCCTTCCACATCTTTTTTCTATGCATATTCAAACATACATATATATCCTGGAATGTATCTCATGAATTAAATTTTTTTAATGTTTTTGTTTTACTTAAATCCTTGCTGTTTTTGTTATATTGTTTGTTTCATCTGTTTATTTAAGAGAAGAAAAGGGGAGCTGGGCGAGGCTGCACGCGGAGCGCGTACAGTTGTCAGGTTCTGTGGGCAGTCACAATGGGAAGCAAAGGAAGGTTTGTCATGCTTGGGCTCCTACTCGTCCTGGCTGTCCTCTGCCATTCAGGTTCTAGCCTACAGTGCTACAACTGTCTTACACCACCTTCTAAGTGCACCGTGGTCTCCAGTTGTTCACATAATATGGACGCATGTCTCCGGGTAAAAGCAGGTCCAAGACAATATTACCAGTGTTGGAGGCTTTCAGATTGCAAATTCGAGTACATTTCAAGAGCCCTGGGAGAGAATGAACTGTCATACGAATGCTGCCAGAGGAACCTGTGTAACGGTCATGATGGGCTGACCTTGCCGGTGAAAACATTTCTGCTGGTGGCCTCACTGCTGGCAGCCTGGAATGTCTATCTCTAATCAACTCCATGAGGGCTTCGCTTGACCTCTCTATTTGTACATATTCCCCATTTCCTTGCCACTGCATTCCCCAAGACTTTATTTTTTCCCAAGTGAATCCTTTGGGAAAGAATAAAATTAGCTTGAGCAATGTGACTAAGACGGAGGATTAAGAATGACTTTAAAGACTAGTCCTGTTCAGGGGCAAATCCCCATTAGGGAAAAAAAGCATGAGAGTGAAGCACATGTAACTTGTACCAGGGATTGAGCTTGGGACCTCATACATGGGAAGCAGGTGCTCAACCCGTGAGCTATACCCACTCCCAGCACATGTAAATTGAGGAGTTGGTCTACATGCTTCTTCGTCTGCTCTCTGGAGGACCAACTTTGCAGTGACAGCTTGGGTAGGTTCTCTGCAATTCTCAGTTATTTCCCCTCTGGTTCCTTGTATGTAGTTGAATAGTATGATCAGTGCTTTGTGAGCAGGCAAAAGAGGACTCTTTATAACATTCTGTCTCATGGAATTCTTTCATACTTTCCCTTTGCAGCCCCTGAGTTGCCATGTAGGCACACTGAATATTCCAGATGGTGGGCTTTCAGCAGAGGCAATGAGATGCTTAATGCAGAGTGATTGGACTGATTGTTGTATTCTCAACCAGGAGGGAATAAGCTTTCTAGATAGCAGGGTATGGAAACACAAGGTCTGTCCTTAGAGCGAAACCAGTAGCTGAAATTTGAGGTTTCCTCTGTCCCTAAGTTTTGTATGGGCTTTGTGTCTTTCATTTGAAAAACTTACAGTATATTAAAGCTATTTTTCTTTTTTTTGGAATGGTATGGTATCTTGGCTTTGCTACAAATAATAAAGACTCTATGTTACACATGAAAAAAAAAAAAAAAAAAAAAGAAGAAAAGGGAAGGGAATGACCTTGAGAATTTCAGAAATTCATCTTGGCTCTTTTTTGAAGTGGTAATCTCTCAGTAGAAGCATTTGTGCCTTTTTGCCACACATATTTTAGGATATTACCTAGCAAAGCAATTAATTTTTCTCCTATTAGGAATAATGTAATTAAGATAATGTTCTCTAATAGGGACTTCACTTGAAATAAAATACAGTTATAATATCAAAACAAAGATACAGCTACAAATTGTATTTATATTTATACAATTTATATTTAAAATTATATTAGGCTTCAAGGTCTATTAAATGACTTTAAAATTCACTAGATATTAACAAGTTGCAATATATGTTATAACATTAAAAACTACAGAAGGAAAAAAAGCTATAGAAGAGGAGCAGATGTAGCTCATAGAAACAGCATGTGAAAACGACAACGCTACCAAATATTGAACTATAATGAATGTGTTGTCTCTAATAACCTTAAATTTTGTCAGTAATTATTCTTACCCTCCTGAAGTTTAAAAAAAAAAATTGAGAGTCGATAGGCTCTTAGTATTGAAAAAGACCTCCGTTTACCTTTATCAATTAGCCATTAGAACTTGAAGCTTGAATTATCTTCTGAAATAGATAATTTAATCTTCAGATAGCCCTTATTCTTAGAAATTTGTTCCTTCCATTTTACCTAAGACTTTGGCCTGTGGTTTATACATTTTGGTCTGAAATCTGTCTTTAAGGATCTCAAAGATCTAACCCAATCCTTTTTAGAGGTGGCATTATATATCAGCTAGAACTCTTGATTGCTAGTGGCAGAAAATCCAATTCAAACCTACCTAAGCCAAAATGGAAATTTAATGGCTGATAATGATTTAATAGTCCACAGGCAGCTCTAGTTTCAGATGAAAATAAATGAATCAATAGATCACCAAACACATATCAGGGGCTATTATTGGAAATTGAGTGAAACTGAGCAGCCAAAAAAATCAAATATCTAATATACATTTCTCTTTTCTTTTTTTTTTTTTTTTAAAGATTTTATTTATTTATTCATTTATTACCCCCTTGCTGCTTGTGCTCGCTGGGTCAGCTAACCACACCTTGCGGGCGGGCCTCCCATATGGCAAACACTGATTGAGCCACAGCCGCTTCCTCTAATATACATTTCTTAGCCTATTTGAAGACTAGTTGCTTATATTCACTGAGACTGCTTTAAGTTAAATATTCCAATATCTTTCACCCTATCCCTACAAGACATAGTCAAGTCTCCTCCCCTTCATGGTCAATTTGAATTCTCTCTACATTGTCTCTATTCTTTGCTGATAGTTTGTGCTCAGAGTTTAACTTAATACCAAAGTGAGGTTTTAGGACTATAGTAGACTGATCCTTCTTTTTTCAAATTCCCAGATCCCACCCCAGCCCTACTAAATCAGAATCTCTAAGGGTAGGACCTAGAAATTTACATATCTGTAAAGCATCCAAAGTGATTCAGATAATCAGCCAGGTAAAGAAATAATTATTACAGTCCATTATACTGTCAGTGGGGTGACCTTGCCAGCTCTACATCCTGCACATTCCATTTGCAAGAAGGAATCCTAAGAAAAATGTTAAGTGAAAATTAACAGTCCAGATTAGATACAAAGAACCCTCACATCCTGTTATATAAATGGCCTCTGAATAAAAAGGAGAAAATGATAGAAGGAGTAAACAAGAATAATGAATTAATGTCAGGTTTGGGGAGGTCTGACCTCAGAATGTTAGGCCTGACTCACAACTCTGGAACCACATAACTAAAGTAGAATGAGATAACCCAGGATTATCTTGTATCCCTTCCCAAAATTCCACCTCATCAATTCTTTGAAGAGCTTTCTCTCTCTCCCTCCCTCTCTTTTAAATGCTTGTGGAACACCTTAGTCCTTGACATTGTGAAAATGGAAATTTCAGGTTCAGCTCTTCCTCCCCTTCCTCTAATGCCTTTCTTCTATGAACATCAGATAACTCTTGTTCTTTTACCTGAAAGTAGATAATAACTGCAGTGCTTGGGGAGGCGGCTGTGGCTCGATCAGTGGGGGTCCCGTTTGCCATGTGGGGGGCCCCCGGGTTCGGTTCCCGGGGCCTCCTGGTGGGGGCGGGCCCGCCTGCACGGCGTGGTTGGCTGACCCAGCGAGCGCAGGCAGCAGGGGGGGATAAATGAATAAATAAATAAAATCTTTAAAAAAAAAAAAAAAAAAAAACTGCAGTGCTTGGACTCTCACATGCTGGGACCATTCAGGCAGGGAGTCATGGAAGAGATTATTTGCTTCATCAATTAATTTGTTTTAAGAAATCAGCTGACAAGAGCTGTTCTAGTAATATACAGTTCTAACAATATAAACAAGGTCTACCACAGTACTTCTCAAACTTTAATGTGCTCACAAATTACCTGGGAATCTTGGTTAAAAGGGAGATTCTGATTCTGTAGGTCTCATAAAATGCCTGAGATTATGCATTTTAAACAGGTTCCCTGGTGATGGTGATGATGATGTTTCTGTTCTTCTGACCACATTTTGAGTAGTAAAGGTCTAAAAAGCTTGGCTACACAGTGAGATCACCTGTGGAGTTTAAATAAAGCTCACACAAAAAAACACTGATGCCTGGGTCTCATCCTCAGTCTGATTTAATTAGTATGGGGTATAGCCTGAGGATCATCATTTTAAAATTTTCGTGGGTAACATTATTGTGCAGCAAAAATTGAGAACCACTGATCTACAATGTGGAAAATATAAAAAGATAAAATTAATTAGACTAATAGGCTTAAGCCAAGAAATCCTAAATTCCCTGAGTATCTAATTTATTTTTTATTCCCTCAGTATATAGCACAGTACTTGATATATAGTAAGTCAATAAAAGTTACCTGGGTTGAATTACACAGTATCCTTTCCCCACATCTGAAAGCTGGCCTTACCTATGGGCTCAAAGTCTTTGAAAGGGATCCAAATCCTACTAGTTAGATAAACCATCCTGTCAAGCCTGATAAAGTTCAGTGATGCCAGGCCCACATTCTTTTCCCTGCCAAAGAAATAATGGTGAGATGTATAATCTTTGGGAAAGCCATACCTCATGGGAAAAGACAAACCTAAAAATATGCCCAGGGAAGGGGCATGATTTCCCTTCAGGGTAATTTGGCCCTTTATGAAGAGAGAAGTCCTTCCTCCCCAAATTACAAAAGTGCACTAAGACACTATCTTGATCAGCACTAAAGTTATGCTCCCCGCCTCACAAAAACTGAGAAAAACCATTTCAAAAAAATAAGTCAGCTGACAGGAAAACTGTCTTCAGAGTTATGGAGCTCTGAAACATATTTTCTATCCCCTCTGTGGACAGAACCTAGTCTTAGCATTTGATCACATGCTATCCACCGGCGTTTCAAAGACAAAGTAAGCAGTCCCTATTCCTTTGTAGAGTGAATCAAAAATGCAAATTACCTCAGTTCAAGAAAAACCTTACAGACCCACAGAACTTAGGAACAAGAAGACCCTGTGACAATGCTTTCTTCAAGCAACTTTATTGGTAGAAAGTTAGGACCCAGATTGGTGGTGTGACTTATTAAGATTTCCAGCTGAATTGTGGACTATAATTGCTTCTCTTGGTTCAGTAGCCCTCTTCCCTACTTGACAGTGTTTCTATCTATAATCAATAACATCAATTACAGGTTTGACCTTAATTGACAGAGTTTATCCGGCAATGATGTGACTATGCCTATATGACATTCAGGGGTGCTAATTTTGGCCCTTTCCTTAGAGATACAGAACTCCTCTGACAAGTAACTTGGGCTCAAGTACTCCCCAACAGCCTTGCCCAGTTTTCTTTAAAACTACACTATAGTCTAAGATGCCACCACCCAACTTTTCTTCCTTCTCTCTCTCCTTCACCTAGGGTCAGACCTGCATTGCAGTCTGATTGCTATCCTAGCCTCTCCTGGCTCCTTTCCCACTTTTCTCTCACAGGTGTTTTCCCTAATAAATTGCTTGCATGTTCAATAATATCTTGGTTTCTGCTTTGGAGGTCCAACTATCTTCAATTTGCTGTAAGGTAAATCATGTTTACATAAATAAATGCCAGTTATTGCTTTTCAACCTTCTGGATCTGCTTACGGAAAAAGAGGTAAAGCAAGTTAAAGATCAACATAAATCTTTCTAACCTTGATAATATTTGAGTTGGAAGAAAGAAGGAGAGGTTAAGGAAAGTGTAGACACACACACATACACACAAAAATAAGCCTTATCTTAGAAAAAAGGAAGTCAAGAGATACAGTTAAAACTTGATGGAATAAGAAATAGAGTTGAGTACATTATTGTAAGTTATAAAACTAATTGATAAAGGAACAAAAGATTCAGTCATAATTGTCAAATATTGCAAGAAATTAGGGTGGGAGGTGTTCTTTAAATTCACAAATTAAATCCTTACAACATAGAAAACATTAATATAGTCTATATTAAATCAAGAAACAGCATTATACAGGCACCAAAGGAACTCGTTGCAGGTTGCAACAGCCCCTTCCCACAAAACTGACTTTCTTCCTCTTTCCCTCCCCACAGAACAACATAGCAAGTTTACATTTAATGGCCACAACCTTTTATCACTTAGCTTTCTGCTCTAATGCCCCTCTTTCTCTCCTCTCCCTCTTTTCTCCCAGGACCTCAGCCTCCCTGTTCCTCTCCCCTTCTTATCTTATCCAAGGTTTCCTGGGTCATTGAGATGTGGTTTCTTCTTGGCTTTTTCTTTTCCTGTGATTAACCCATACACACCCCATCCCACCTAAACACAACTTCCCCCTTCTCTGGCATTTTCATACTTACTATGTTAAATTTGCTCATTAAGCATTTTGTTTTACCTCACTTTAATTGAGGAATACAAAAGCATATATTTACGAGAAACATACACAGAAATACCATGTATATTCCCATATCTAGCCTGAACCTCCGGGTTCTTCTACAAGTAATGAACTAGAATTTTTAATACCTTCTTTCATGATGGCACCTGGGTGGAATAACCAAAGAAACTATGAGGGAGGATGTATAAGCTTTGGGAAAGCCATACCTCATGAGAGCAAAAAGGTGCCTCATAGATAACAAAGCCTAAAGGAAAAGCATGGATTGATGCCACTGGAATTTAGTGCTAAAGACATTGAATACACTGGCCTTTCCTATTCTTCAGAAAAAGCCATTTCTGTCTAAGTTTCTTGCATGTCTACATCAGATCTAGGGGATAGATGGAGGTTAGCGTAAAAAATGAAAGAGATGGTCACCCAAAAGTTCAAAAGTGGGCCCATAGATTAGTTTCCTCTACATATTCCCTAAGTCACCACCAGTTTGGAGCAAAGCCCTGCGAAAGAGATAATGCCAGCTCAGCCATGTCTGTTGACTCTAGTGACACACTGAATAATCACAGCTAACTCTTACATAGTATATATGCTAGTTGCTGTTCAAAGTTCATCACATATATTAACCTTATAAAATCCCTATAAATAGGCATTTTTACTATTCTCTTTGGCATATGAGTAAACTGGGATTTAGAGAAATTAAGTAAACCCCAGGTAACGTAGCTAATAGAGGTGGAGCCAGGATTCAAGCCCTGGATATCTGGTTTAAGATTCTAGCACTTAACTATTATACAGTTTCCTAAATAGTCTTAAATTTTGGGATGAAAGATGTGAAAGATAGGACCAAATCTTTAAAGAGACTGTGGTAGAATTCTACAGAGGATCACACCAAGCTCAGACATTCTACAATATCACAGGTCACCAGATACTGTTTTACATAGAACCCCAAAATTTCCTGAAAGGAACTACGGAAAGGAACTAGTTGTCTACATCAGCTGCCTCTTGACAATAGTATTAAAAGCATCCCTGAAAACCCTGGAGAGAAGGCCTATGAAATCAAGGACTCATTCTTAGGGAGGAGCTTATCTCAAGATTTGGAAATTGGAATTCAGAGATTTAAATAAATTCCTCAAAAAAGGAAGCAAACTTACTTTGGAGAGCTGAAAAATGAGTAAACAATTAGAAGCCAGGACACCCAGTCTTTTGTCCTTGGGAGAAAGTAAATATCTCCTATGCATACAACAAACCAATATCAGAACCCTCACACAGTGTGGAAAGCAACACAAGAAAGCAAGGAGGGAGAGTGCTATAACCTAGTGTAGCAGCAGTGTAACACTTAGACCAGGACCCCCTTAACATCCCCTGGATTTTCCCTGAGCCTCCAGGCCATGGATTTTGGAAAGAGGCTCTGAACCCTTCATTCCATTTCCCTTTTCCATAGCACATCTCTAACAGCCTTAAGCTTCAACCCCAAAACAATAACAACAAACATAAAACAAACCAAAACAAATGAAACCAACAAGTCATTTGTGTATAAATACACTTTTTTTGAGAAGATTTCAAGAGATAAAAGAAGCTATAATAGAAATTCAAACAACTTAAAATTTAATATTAGTTAATCTTTGTTCTTTTGTGAGAGAGAGAAGGAAAAAACAAAAGACCCTCAACCATTTCTTCAGATTCCTGCCTCTTGCTGTGTTTCTGGTGCTTTTTTACCTCTTTCCCCATCTCTACTCTTCTCCCTCTGAAACAAGAACCAATTCCTGCATTTTTCTTAAACAGAGCAATTCAGTTCTCTATAACTCCTCTCCTCAAACTCAGTCACAGAACCCACTTATGCATAATCAAAATCATCAAGTTGTTTAGTTCAACAAAAGGGTCTTTCATTTTAAAACTATCCACTCTCCTTTGAAGGTAATTGTAGTTATAAATAGCATCCCTCACAATTTCTCAGGAATTACACATTTTAAAGTAAATTCAATTGTTAAATTGATCATTATTTATATGTAGTCCAATAAGCATGATGTTTTATGTTCCCAAATTGACACAGAACCCACTCCCCTATATCATTTGGTTTCAACATTTTTCAAAATTTAACTTCTGATATGTATTTGAGATTGTCTTACCCTTTAACTTACTCCTCTATCAACTCACACTAAATCAATACATTGGTAGGGCTCAGAATGGTACCAGAATGGAACCCAAAATGGCAATATGGGTTCCCAAGGAAGGAAGGGGACTCCAAAGGAAAAAATTACATTACATTTTGCCAGGGGTTGCCCCTAGACAGGCCAATCAAAATCATCATTTATATTAATATTGACACACCACATGGAACACTGACCTAAGCAACCAAAATGCTGAAAAATGAAACACATCATCTTTTCCCCTATATTTGTACTTGCAGGAAGAAGAGGATAAATGTGTGGTGGGTAAAAAGCAGAGTCAGGGCGGAAAAGAGGAGGAAACAATAACAAACTTTAACATTTGTTCTAAGGCCATCCAGCTGAACTACAATTGGAGGTGCCACCAACTTCCAGGAGGCATTCTCATTCATTCCAGCAGATGGCAGTGCTGCATATCAATTTTTAAAAACTTTCCTGTGCCTTTTAAATTCTGGAACCTTTAAGAAATGTTTTTTTGTTTTTTTTTTTAAGGATTTGTGAGGTGAATGTTGAATTGTGACTCATGATGTATCCCATCCCCTGAAAATTTCTACTTTCAGCTTAGAGAAGCCAAACACAACCCCCAAAGCCCAGTAGGAACTTAAAATTTACCACTGGTCAAAGACACCCTGTGAACCCCCTTTCCACTTTTATTAGTGTCCTCAGCCTTTGGTGTCTGCTAGAAACTCAGGTAACTAAAAGCAGTTGCCCTTCATCCCCTACCCCCACTCTCAGCCTTTTCCTCTTTTGAAAAGAGCAGCCACTGATTCCAACCTGTTCAATCCCATCTCCTTATTCCCTGGAACCACTTCAGATTTCTCTAGCACATAATTAATTCTCCTTCCCCTAAACTCCAGAGCACCTGCATTAGTTTCAATTTACCAATTAGGAAATAAACTTGAGATCATGGAGGGGGTACTGTGTGTCTTTAGAATTCCCCACCATATCTAACATGGTGCCAGATTCTGAGGAGATAATAACTAGTTGTTGGTTGACTAATTCCTATCATCAATTCTGAAAAATGTCCTGCCAGCATGCTAACGTTCCATAATGGCCTGAGTTAGGGGACAGCCACAAGGCTGGGAGAAATACTCCCAGAAGACTTCTGCACCTGGCCAAACCCAGTCGTAGAGATTTAGTGTAAAAGCAGCCTGTGTAGTGCCTGTAACTGAAATCACATCTTTTCCTGCATGTGGGATCTACTTTTTCCCAATGTTCCAGGGTTCCCTTGTGTAAACAGTGCCCTGTCTTGGGCCTGCCACTCATTTGAGCACAACAGAGCTATTTAAGCTTGTCTAGGTGGAACACAATAGTATCAATTTTACATTGAGCCGCGTTCAAATGTTTCAGTTTCTACCAACTCTTCTCTTTGCCACCTTTAATCCCTTTCCCAAACCTGCCCCATGATACTCAGTGCTCTGGAGCTCTGGCCATTTCTGTTACATTTCTCACAAGGTGTCCTATTAACCCGACTGAATTGGGAACATCTAACATATTCTATCCCTTCTGGGCGCAAGAGAGCTTTAAGCAAACCTGCACCCCGACACTTCAAGCAGCCCCATCACTCGTGTTACAATTCTCTTTAGCACTTTCTTCATTCTTTTTTTCATTTGTTCTTCTCATTTATTTATTTATTCACCAAGGATTTATTGAGTGCCTACTATGTGTCAGGCACTGGACTCAGTGGTCAATAAGGTAGATATGATCCCTATTCTCAGGAATTTTGTGGTTTTGTGAGGAAGATGAAGTTTAAAAATAAGCACACAAATGAATTTATAATTAAAATTAAGATATGTTCTTTGAAGGAAAAGAACAGGGTGCCATGAGAAAGAATAACGCAGCGGGGTGACAGGTAATTTAATGGGGGCAGTGGTTAAGGAGACTCTCCAGGGAAGAGACATTTAAACTGTGGCCCAGAAGATGATAAGTGAGTGCACAGAGAGATCAGTATATGCAAAATGTCCTGAGGTGGCAGGTGGGAAGGGGAAGCTTGGTACCTAGAGGAACACAGAAGAACAGGGCAGTTGGTGTGTAGTGAGAGAGGGAAAGTGTATCCCAACACAAGGTTTGAAAGATAGGCAAGATCTACACCCTGCAGGACCTCGTAGGCCATATTCCAGTGTGAGTGCTGAATGCTCATACCAAGCTGTAAGCTTTGTAACTCTGAAAAAAGTTTGCCACTTCATTTTGATCCTGAGAAACTATAGTTAATAGATGTCCAAATTCTTCCACCTCTGATTGGGCATGTAATGGCAAATTTAGAGACCCAGATTTCAAAGACCTGGCCTTAAGTGTCTGCCGGAACCTCCGGTCAGCACACAAAATGGCTGCCCCTCATCCCTTTTCTCCATTCCCTAGCCTGACCCTCACCCAGACTCTGCTTTGGCCCCAGTTACACAAACAAGCTCTCCAGAGAGCTTGGGTCTTATGAAGTGAATAGGTCTTCACCCTTCCTAGAGTTGGGGACCTCTAACTCTTCCATTCTTACATCTGTTGGCAAGAAAAGACCTAATGTGCTATCACAAAAGAAACAATGTTATCGGAAGGACTGAATTTTAAAATACTAATTTTAATGCTTTTTAATATAAATTCAAATTTAAGTGGATCATGCATTAACTCCTCAAAAAATAATGCTTTTTATTTAATTTTAGGCCAGAGGTTCTAAACAAGGGGTCCATGAGCTTGAACTGAAATTCAAAAAAACGTTATTCTTGTGGGGACGTGTTGGTGTGGGTATGATATATTTATTAAATAATACACAGTATAGTGTGGACTTAGTAAGGGGTCTGTGGTTTTCACCTGACTGGCAAAAGGGTCTGTGGAACAAAAAAGATTAAGAACCCCTGTTTAGGTCAATCCTAGTGATAATAATTATCAGCCTCGTCCAGAATTCAAAAGCACTTTTCACTTATTTTTACACTGCCCTAAGCTTCAGGTAGATAGATCCTTATGGAGAATGGGGGTGATAGAGGTAGAGCCTTAATCTGCAATTTGGACACCCAAAGCACACAGCAAGAAACAGGTCCCAATCAGTATTTTAAGTAATGATGTGGCTCACTGATAGGTGGCACCAACCACCCACATACCCTCTGCTAGCATGAATAAACGCATTCTTACCAAGTTCAGTTGTTCCTAGACAGCTGTCAACTTGTTAATATATTTCAAATTCCTTCATCAGTGGGAGGAGATAATTGTTAATGCTGGGGGATGGGTACATTAAGTTCACTATACTATTCTTTCTACTCCTGTATATGCTTGATAAGTTCCATGACAAAATGTTTTGTTTTAAATGACAGTTTTATCATTATATATCTTGCCATAACTTACAGAATTGGGTGGGAAAGCATGTAAACTACAGTGTAAACTTTAATCCACGCTTAGTGGCAATGCTCCAAAATTGTTCATTAATTGCAATGAATGTACCTAACTAATGAAGGATATTGTTAATATGGGAAAATGTGGGAGGTGTGGGGAGTGGGGCATATGGGAATCCCCTATATTTTTTATGTGACATTTGTATAATCTAAGTATCTTTATAAATAAATAAATACATACATACATACATACACACATACATAAATAAAACCACATGGAAATGGTGGAAGGGAGGGAGGGAGGGAGGAAAAGACCCAAAGAGAAGCCTGCTTCAATGGACAGTAAATTAAACCCCTTAGCCTGGGAGTAGAGGGTCTTGATCAAACCAATTTTCTTAGAAAAACTCTTAGGAATTTCCAGTCTAGAATATTCCTTTCTATACTGATTGGATGAGTGAAACATGATCCAAAGGATTTTATCTGCCCAAGAAAGGTCCTGTCTCCAAATGTCTTCCTGAACCTAATAAGATGATCCTAGTAGGCACAAAGGGAAGGGCACAGGCTCCAGCATCAGACTGCATCCTTGTTTTACAGGGTTTCACACTAGAAGCACTAGAGTGTAGTGGCCACCTGATGCCTCAGTTTCCACATCTACAAAATAGTGATAATTTAGGTTATAATGAGGATTAAATGAGACATTGCATATAAAGTACTTAGCACAGTAGCTAGCACATTGGAAGAACTCAATAAACGGTTTTTGTTTTTGTAAATTATTTGCTTGCTTACCACGTTTGTATATGCCAACTACATCTTAGCATGATCCAGACAGTCCCACTCACCATCCAGTTCAAGCTCCTTGCCCACGGCCTGTATAGTACCACAGAGGAAGAATGTTTTTCCAAACACATGACTGTGAACTCTTTATTATGCTTTTAAAATAAGAAAATATTAGCATAAATATTTGATATGAATGAAATTGAAATCTGAAAAAAAGGCCCAATGGTACAGTGTATCTATAAAAGTACACTGTTTTTCTACTCAGTCAATTCCAAAGGGGAGCTTGTAGTGGGATAAATAAATATTTGATATGTAGAATCATCCCACCACAGTTTTATTCCTGAATCCATAAAATACATCATTCCAGTGAATCCCTCAATTTTAAAAATGAACAGTAATAGATACGTAAAACCTTAACAGTAAAATTTTGCGTAGATAACAAAATGGTAGTTTCTAAGATTTATATTTTTCTTACGGTTTTCAAAAAATGCTGCTTCAAAAGGGAAAGTAACATGCAAATTTACACATGTATAAAATCAAAATATTCAAAATGTTTTACACATATCTTTAAAAGCTCTGATCTCTGTGCTGATTTTCATGAATACTTAAGAGAAATTCTATTGCAGATGCACAAAAACATTTTTCTGAGATCCCTATGGAAAAAATATGTATAAGAATATTTATAAGTTATTTATATTTCAAAAAATCTTTAGGCTTGAAGATTCAAGAAATGGCAATATTTAGTATAAAGTGCTATTCCCAACATATATAATTTCATTTTAACTCTTACTTTTTTACAGATATTTTCCAAATATTTTTTAAATTGCAAATGGTAAAATAAATGGGTTCAAAATTAAATTTTCAAACATAGAAAAGAGATAACAACAAATTCCTCTTTGGAAAACAAGTATGAAATATTATAATTTTCTTCCCATCAAAATCAAGTCAGTATTTCATTTTGAAAGTAGTGTATTGATGTATAATTTTATGAAATAAACCAGTTTAGGCAGTGATTCTTGCTGAGCATGCTCAGTCAACCTAGGATCTTCTTCACTGCTGTTTCCCTCCGGTTACCCCCAGCAGGGCTCTTGTGAGGCCCCTCGGGAGACAGTGGATTAAATGACCTTCAGGGTCAACGTATTTTCTTACATTCCATATTTTCAACTTTTGAATCATTAAAATCTCCTTTCAATTGCATAACCTGCTCCTTTTCACAAGTGAAACATGATTTGGGATACAGGATTACAATTCTGTGGATTTAAAACAGTTAGAGACAGGCTGGGGAATCTGGCCTTGCTCTTCTCTCTCCATGCCTTCTCCCTTTAATCTGAAGATTCAAAAATGACCCCAAACCATTGGAAAGTGGAGTACTGGGGACAAGTAAACTATTCCAATTCAACGAGTTAAGGTTTGTGAAAGAGTTCCGTAAACTGTAAAACATCACACCACTAACCTTCTTAACTTTTTTCTCCCTCCCCTTCTGGCCAAAACTGTAATGACTGATAGTGCTATTATGATGCTGAGGCCAACCTCATTCAGCTGAAAAGGTCCACCAAGTTTCTAATGATTATAGAGAGATGAGGAGCAGTGGGCACTGGAACAAGAATTAACACAAGGAAAAAGATATCTCTCCTTTAGGATATCCCTAGGACAATATTTTTCAGATAAAACCCCTAAGTCCTGTTTTGGGTAATGATGAACCTAAGTGTTTGAGCTGGGGGGCGGGGGGAGGCTCACCAGAGACCTGCTGATTCAAGAATTCAATTCCTGCCCAGTTGGAATGCTGCCAACATTTGTCTGTTCCTAACAGGAATGTATCTGCTGTTCAAATAAGAGTTTGTGGTTTTTTTTCCTGAAGAAAAGAAAAAGGGAAGTTGTGGTAGTGTTAACTTTTCAAGTAAGACTGAGAAGTCACCCTTGGCCCTTTTAGGTGTGTTCTGTCAAAGAGTTAGTACTGCAAGTAAGTAACAGAGGTGAGGCCTGGGACATCATCTTAGGAAAAGAGCCTTCAGTTTCCAGTGGAGAATTTCCAAAAGAAGATCTTATTAGATACCCTTTAAGATCCATTCCAACCACATTTCATGATTCTTTGGATTCCTAAATTGGTGTCTACCCATTGGCAGAGGCAAGGGCTGGTTGGAAGAGTAAGAGAAAAAAAGACAGTCATTTTCATTCTGTATTAATCATTGCCTAAAGGAATCTAAAGTATTCTTCAGCAATCTTGTTTAAAACCCTACTGAGAACCTCACCATGAAAAAAGTTTGGCATCTTCACTCTCCACCACCATGCCCAAGCTGACTCCTCTCCTCCAAAGAGCATAAGATAAAGCAAACTTACATATGAACACTTCCTTTTACCTTCTAAGGAGGGAAGGTGGAGGAGCAAGACTTTGGGACAAAGCTGTTTCCCAGTGGCACCTGCTTTGGTCATAACTTGAAATCATCCCTAATTAAGCCAATTATATCAGCTATGTCCTTATATTCCCCATACAGTGATGCTCACTGCCCAAAAGATGCAATGAATTCAAGTGTGAGTACATATGCCCAAACAAGGAAACTCTGGGCCAGTCCAGCTTTCTTTGTTATTTGCTATTTTCCCCTATAAACATATTAACAAAGAATTTTTTTTGGAATGGCAATGCTTCTGCCAAAATAAAATGCTTCAGAATCATGTACAATGCAATCCAATGGCCCCACCTCTTTCAGCCCTGAAGATTCCCAGGCTTAAGGTCATGTGGGGTTGTAACCAGGTACTGCTGTGGCCACAGATTCCCCATCCTTCATATCTAATTCTCTTGCCACAGAATAAGCCACCAATCCATTGGTCAATAGCTGCAGCTTGGGATCAGATTCTTTGGTAAGGAACCGCAGCTTGTTTTTTTTCATCTTTTTTACAAGTCTAGCTAAGCCAAGCAACACAGAACTAAATATCATTGAAAATCCACAGAGAAGAAATGCTGCCGTATAGCTGCTAGTTGTATCCACCAGCCATCCTGTAAACAAACAGCAAAATTAATTGTTGAGTTGAAAATTAATAAATTCATCCTCAAATCCAATAATTTGTGAAGATAATAACAATAGATTACTCACACCACCACTTAAATTTTGACACAAAAAGCGAAATCACCTAAAAATATTGTGCAGCACCTGAAAAATACATTCTATTCTAAACCTTCTAAAATGAATCAGTTGTGGTTAATATGTAAAGTGCTTGGAAGAGTGTCATGTACTTAATAATCACTCAATAAATATTAATTATTAATTCCATGAAATCTAATAGAAAAGATGAAAATAGTATTATTCAAATTAGTGAGCCCAGGATAATTTATATAGGGTATTAAGGGAAGAAAATCGTGAAAAATGTTAGTAATATTCCCAGCACCCATACACTGTTTATCTGGAGTAAGTCTTCAAAGAAATCCAGATTTCCAACTGAATCCAGTCATCACACCCCTTCCAGATTGAAAATCAGAACTTTGGGCCATCTTAGAAGTTGCAAATACAAACTTCAGAAGGCATAATTCTGTAACATCTGATTTTTTTTTTCTTTATCTCTTGTTGCAACAAATTAATCTCAATATCTATTCCAACTCTAAATTTTGAGGAAAAAGGAGAGCATACAATATGCAAAATACAAGCCACAATGGGGTAAAATTAAACCCCAGCAGTCAATTATTTTGTAATTAACAAAATGTTTACATTTTTAAAAGTTCCTCCAAACATTATTTATATGCCAAGAAAATCCACCATCCCTTAATCAAAAATGGCCTATAGAAATTGTTAAAAGCCCCAGAAAGTTTCCTGCAATTCAAACTACTCTCCATATTTCTGTTACCATGTGACTTATTTGTGCACCAAACAGAGACTGAGTAGAGAGTTGTCATTTTAAAAGTAATTAAATAAGACAATTTTTGCAATAAGAACTCACATCCCAATTCTTAGCATTGAATATAATGTCTGATTCGTCACAATGAAGGTCGTAGACTGAAAGGAGACTCCAGGAATGTCCAATTTATTTATATCTTGTGACTTTTAACAGCCTTTCAGGAGTTCTTGCTCCTAAAGGTTGAACACTAAAACTGGCTGTGGTGGGAGGGTATGGGAACATTTTGGGGGCAGTTTTCAAAAATGAAGCACTAAATATACAGTCCTTTATCATGGAGTTTAAACGGACCAAGAATTTTCATTTCAGCAGTCAAGGAGCCACAGTTTCCCCTAGTTTGGTGCTTCAGCAATTGCTCGGGTTTAGAAATAACCACCAAACTGTCTATTCACAACAGCAGCTAAGAGTGGAAATCCTACCTTCTTCAAAAAATTCCCCTCCTCCCTTCTAGGTAAATGGCTCATTTCTGTTTTGCTTGTCTTCATAGACTTTGGTTTACTCTCTCAGTTTTAATTTAGGCTGATAATCTGAACCAGTTATTTTTCAATCTTTAGTGTGCATGGGCCTCACAAGAAAGCTTATCCAGGGTGTAGATTCCTGGAACTCAACCCCAAAGATTCAGGTTACAAAGGGACAGTCAAGGAATCTGCATTTTAACAAGGGCCCCAGGAGATTCTGATGCAGGTGGTCCTAGAACCTCCCTCTGAGATCTAGGCCAGGAAGGTAGCCAGACTTGTTTCTGCTATATCGCCAGTGCCAAGCCAATGCTGACTTGTTTAGTTGTGCCTTAAATTTCTATATATTTTTACAGTTTACAAAACATTCTAGATTCTTTTTCAAATGATTCTCAAATCTATATATCTAAATCTGGTCTCTCTCTTAAGCTCAGATTTCAACCTGATACAACCCTATTGGGCATTTTCACCTGTGTATCTTAGAGATCTCACTATGTCTAAATCGTTAAAGTCATTATTTTTCTGGCAAAGCCATTTCCTCCACATTCCTTATTCCTTTCAACCATGCCATTTTTCTCTAAAAAACGTCTCTTTGACTCCCTTCCCTCCTTCACCCTCAAATGTTTTTTTTTCTCTCTCTCTCTCTCTCTCAAAACTTCCTCCTTGCCCTGGAATTCATTTCCATTTCTGCTGTAGCAGCCCAAGTTCAGGTCTGTATCAGTACACTCATGAACTATTAGAATGGAATCTTAAATGCCTCTCCTCCAAATTACTACATCAAATGCTAGATCACATTTTCTGCAATACACTCTTTACCATGTACCCCTTTGCACATAAACTTTAATACTACCCATAAACACTTAAGAATTTAGAGCCCCAGATCCTATGCCTGGCATTCAAGCCACTCCACTATGATACCTGCACTTTTTTCAGTCTATCTCTCACCATCCCCTATTGGAAACCTGTACTCCTGTGAGACTTCACTCTGAATGTGTGTAATTTATAAGTCTGAACAGCTGCTCCATTCCATTGCTCCCACAATTAGTGTGGAATTAAATCAAAACCCCAATTTGGGACCTTTTCTTTCCAGGTAGACTAACGTTCCTGCTTGTTTGGAAGAAGATTATAAAACAAGGATATGAGCAAGACCAGGATGTTTTTTGGTGGCTCTTGCATTTGTTTTTTCTTTCACTCTTCTCCCAAATCATTCTCATTGTCTGTGTGTGGGTTTGCCGTTTTCATATCAATACAACAAAGAGAAGAGACGGTTGGGAGTTCTCTCTGGAAACTTACCTGCAATGGGTGGGCTCACCAAGTATGGCACTGCATGAAGGAAGTACACCACACCAAGAGCTGACGACAAAGAGGTGGTCCCCACTATTTCTGTGGTCACTACTGGGATCAAGGTCACATATGCACCATCAAAGTAGCCAAAAGTACAAGAGAAAGGCACGAGCAGGGGGAGACTTTGAAGCATTGGGAGGCAGAGATAGCAGAGCCCATCTAATCCCACAGCAAAGAGGTAGCAAACATACTGGTAATTCTTCAGACACCTGTGGATATGAAGAACAAGAATAAGTATGACATGCGCAGTTTCTATCAAAGAGCTTTAGAACCACGGCCGTGCAACAATAAGCATTGTGGTTATTTCTATAGATGTCTCCCCATTATATATAATCTAAGTTGTCTTTCTCTTTCTTTGGAAATGCAAATGCAGTAATTTTTCTCCCCAGGAAGTGCAGTGTGGTAGAAAGAATATAAGCTCAAATTCAGTTCTATCACCTACTAACTGCTTAACTCTAACCTCAATTTCCTTAGCTATAAAATGGAAAGATAACCTATCGCATAGGGTTTCTCTAAGGATAGTTGTAAGATAATATGTAGCATACCAGGAGACTAATATTTTCTAGTAGTCTACCATATTATGTGCTTTCAGATATGTGATCCACTGTTATCTGGCATATCACAGATATTCAATAAACCAAGTGGTTTTACAGACGGGAAGCTAGAATATGAAGACATTAAAGTGATTTGCCAGGATAGTGAAGGTCTTTTACTAGGACTAAGTCTTATTTCAAGATTTCCCCAGTGGTACTTTTATCACGTTTTCTTTCAGTTGCTCCAAACTCATCTATGCTACCAATTATTTCAAAGACACTGTACTATGTCACCACCAGCAGTTTAACTTTGGAGAGCACTTTATGCTTTACAAACATTTTTCCACACATGACCTCATTTGAGCCTCACTGAGTGCTATGAGTTCAATAGGCAAGTATTGCATTGGTCCATTTTACAGATGAAGAGCCTTGAGGCTCTAAAGGGTTAGGTAACTTTCCCAAGGCCACAAGACTAATTAGGAGCAGAGCCAGGACAAGAATTTGGGCCTTGTAAGTCTCAGACTTCAGATCCCTATACAGATCATACTTATACCCGGCTGCTTTTTACTGAGTTATTTGATTGTAATAACTTAGTAAAAAGCACTCCCTTGTACTTTCTTCCTTATACATTACAAATGTGGGATTAATCCAATGGCAGTTGGATCTTGAATAATTACTGAAGACATTAAGTGTGAGAAGCCACAATGAGGAAAGCTTTCCAAGGTCATAGCTCAAGGTTGAGAAGTTCATCAGTTATAAGAATATGAACAGTTTGCTCTTTTCAATCGAAATGGATGAGCATTTGCTGAAGAATCTACTCAGTAGATTTCTTATAACTTTGGCTTCTAAGCCTACAATTGTAATGAAAGCATTTGCTACTTGCAGTGTCAAACATAAATACGGTGCTACAGATAATATGTTATTATTGCATACAATCCTTCTTCTGGACTGTCTTCTACTCCTCTGTTATCACCAGCCAATCTCTAGGATGGTTCACAAGAATCTAAAAACCACAACACTTAGCCAGAGGTTGTTTTGCCTGGGGACGACTTGACTTGGAATGGAATTAAATCTGTCACTTGTAGTTACCTTAGGCATTCCTATTTAAATAGATACACCATCCCTTCTCCAATTTAGACAGGCCCACCATCTTAAACCATCTAGAAAAGGGATCAGCAAACTATGTTCCACCATTTTTTTGCGCAATACATGAAATAAAAATGGTTTTTGTATTTTTAATGATTGGAAAAAAATTTTTAAGAATATTTTGTGACACATGAAAATTATATGAAAATCAATTTCAGGGCCTGTAAGTCTCACAGTAACATAGTCATTCTCATTGGTTTATGTATTATCAATGGCTGCTTTAGTGCTACAACAATAGAGCTGGGTAGTTTCAACAAAGAGCATATGGCCCACTAAGTCAAAAATATTTACTCTCTGTCCCATTATAGATAAAGTGTTTGCCAATCCCTGATCTAGAAGAACCAGCAAAGGAGTTGCCTTCAGATACTGAAATCTTGTTAACATTATTTAGACTTCTGTATTCTACAAGGTAAGAGATGAAGGGAAAGTCAAGGCTTAAAGGCCCTGGTGGGAAAGCAGTTGTGGTTTCACAGAGGTTACCTTCTGTCGGTTAGCCATCCAAAGGTGATATTGCCGATAATGTCAATCACCCCAAGTATGGACATAAGAAAAGCAGCTTGCTGGTGACTCACTCCGACACTCAAAGCATAAGGCACCAAGTACACAAAGAGAGGGCTGCAGCCATACGCCATAAACAGAACAGAGATGGCTAACACAACGAAGTCTGACATCAGTAAAAAACTGTATTCCTGCTGCAAAGAGCAACAAAGGCAGTTATGCACCCACTGTTTTGTCAAAGATGAACGCGGATGCCTGCTTAAAGTCTTGTTTCTGAGTTCTACAGACATTCTTCTGCTCCAGAGTTGTATGGTCCTCTTTAAGAGTAATTGGCCGCATCAAGGCACCACAAACACAGAGATTCAAAACAAAGCCCCCAAGAATGAGCAATGCTCCCCTCCAGGAAAACTGTTCAATAAGGAGCTGAACCACAGGGGCCAGGATGAAGGTGCCAATGCCACTTCCCGACATGGCAATCCCATAAGCAAGGGCTTTCCGTCTGCTGAAATACTTGCCAACCATGGCAATAGCTGGAGAATAACAAAGTGCAAATCCAAGACCTGAGAATAAAGAGAACTCTATGAGTGTTAGTATACCATGGATGGCCAATAAAAGCTAATATCTCACGATAAAATTGTTTGAATTAAAGAGAATCTGACCTGTTAAACACTTTTAAAGCCATTTTCTACACAACTGAAAATGAGTTGCCCCTCACCAGTCATCCACAATTTGGAAAGTATAGCATAAATGATTTTCTTCTTAGGAAGAAAAATCTTAAGGAAATATGACTTCTTAAAATGAAATGAAGAACTTAAAAGTCAATATATAAACTAAGTTTGTGAAGACACAACCTTTATCATCATCTGGACCACTCCAGAATTGGGGTTGCAAGAGCATATATGACTCCATGAAAGTTCCAGAGGAATTTCATATAGTTTGGAAACATCATGCTGATCTTATACATGATCATAGCAACCTGAAAATATCTCCCAAGGTCAGCAGCAAAATAACAGTCCAGAATGCCTTTTAAAGATTTTTAGCTTCTATTCCTTTTTCTGTTTTTTGTTTGTTTGTTTTGTTTTGTTTTTGTTCTTTGTTTTGTTTCCTCTTTTTTTGTTTTCTCTATTCCTTTTTAAGTCAGGAAAATCTGAAGGCCCTTAGGCCTGGATTTCATGGCATCTTGAATGTGAGGGACAGAAAAGAGATACCACCTTCAGCTCTTGTTCTTGTCTGTAGCATAGTGTGATCAACTATCCTGATTTGCCCAGACTAAGGAGGTTTCCCCAATGTGGGGCTTACAGTGCTAAAACTGGGACAGTCTCAGGCAAACTGGGATGATTAGTCACCCTAGCAGCTGGGCACTTTGGGTTACTAGGGGCAGATACCTTTATTTAGCTGACAGAGCTAGATATCAGCTTCATTATGAGGTTAAATTCTTTATGGGCCTAATTCACGCTACCCTGACTGCACAGTGCCTGGGCAGGAGTTAGTGCTCTACTCTCAACACCCCTCTAACCAAGGGGCAAACTGCTATCCCGGTCCTACAAACCACACCCATCTTCACCCTATGCAGTCTCCTTAAGAATCATTTATGGAACACACATGTGTTGCTTCTCTTTCCATGGAATTCTTTATGATTCTCTAAAATGATGCTTCCATAGCATTGAGAGAGAATGTATAATATAAGACTATTATATTCTATAATATAGGGGCTTTCATTTTGAATTAGAAACCTCCATTTACTGGGCAACAATACTCACAAAGAAGCAGAGGAAACTCAGATTGACTGCAGATATTATTTTAGTGTCTTGGCAAAGATGTTCAGAAAATGGCCATTACTGAAAATTTATGTTACCCTAGCTAATATCTGTTTCTTCTGAGTACAGAATCTTGACTGTACACTGCTGCCAAAGGGAAAGCCAGCAGTTACTTTTATCATGTAGTTGAATTAAAGTGGTGATGCATTTTCATTAGGGTAGTGCAATCAATTGCATTTCCAGCTCTTTTGTTTAACTGTTAGGTAGGTAGGCATAAGCTAATTCAGCTAAATTATGCATCTGACAAAATGAATATTTTATGAATTACTGCTCTGTTGATGAGCTTGGCAACCTCTGAATTGGGGTGGGATGAGACAAGTGGTACAAGGTATCCTTACCTGTGAGAACTCCCAGAGTGAGGTAGAGATGCTTCAGACTGGTGGCAAATGAGCCCAGGACGAGACCAGTAGATGCAATCAAGCCACCCAGCATGATTCCCACTTGACAGGATAAATGATTGCTGACAACACTCCCAAGTGGGGCTTCAAAACAATAATAAATAAAGAGAAAGGTCTTGAAGGCACTGTGAAAAGGCTGTGGTGTTGCATTGGCAGAGCATTGAGCCCACCCCACTCATTCTACAGATTTGGAAACTGAGGCCCAGAGAGAAGAAGTAACTTGTCCATGGTCACAAAGAGAATAAGTAACAGAGCTGGACTTAGAACCCAAGTCTACTGACCTGCATTTCAGCTCTCATTTCACTTCTCCATTCTATTACATTCATAATCCCAGGACTATTGGGTGTTTTCTAAATAGTAGACAAACTGCATTTAAACTACATGACACTTGTACAGGGATGTGCCTTTTATGTTTCACACAGTATTGATCATACACCATTAGCAATAATAATGATAGTTAGTTGGTGGAGAAGGAAATTGGACAGCAGTGTTATACAGGAAAAGGCCAGGGAGGGGTATCATAGATAAATTCCACAGTCTAGCAATGCTTTCGGGCTTCAGGACACCCTGTGGGTACAAAATCGAAACCGAGAAAATCTAGGAAAATGCATCATGCCCATAGTAACATTTTGGTTAGCCTCACTCTGCTCATGGTTTACAAATGTATCAGAATTGTGTTGACCACAGGGCATATGGGTTTTAATCAAAGCTAGAAGAGACCAAGGAAGAATTGAAGTTCAAGGTGACATTACCACGGCCACCAAGAAGTATAGCTCAGGGCACCTGACACAGAATGTCTGTTACTGTGGGTCCTTGGTTCTCCCAGACTGATGGCAGGGGTGATGGGTAGGAAAGGCATGTGAATTTCTTTGTAAGGAACAATTCCTGCTGACACACTCCTAGTAACAAGATCAGAAGAGCAGATTCTCTTGGTATCTGTGGGGTATGATAATTTTGGTATTAGGTTTAAATTGGGCCCTGACTTGAATTCATGTGATAGGATGAGACATCAGCCCAATGTCTTCTGTCTAGTTAAAATAGTGCACGGGGAGAAAAATAGCTAGAGTACAGGCTGAAACAGCCCCGAAAAAGATCTTCTAGGGTTTAGGACAGAGATGAAGGTTGCATACCACCCAGAGGAGAGAGGGACAAGAGAGGCAAATCGCAACTACAGAACCGTGAGTTGGAACCAGCAGCGGCGGCTGCTGCTGGCACCCTCCCCCACACTCTTTAGAATTCTCGGGCCTCTGGGCCTGCAACTACAGACAAAGGGGGCTCCAGAGATGCACTCCAGGAAAGGGGAGAGAGACACACACATTCTAAGGCTGATTCAGGTTCTGACCCACAAATTTGGGCTGCGGAGCCCTACGTACCCTTCCACACCCCATGGACCCTTCCACACAGTGGTTTGCCCTGGAAGCCTACCCTCTCTTCTAGCCTGGACTAATTGTTGAGAACCCCAGAGGAGAGGGGAGAGAAAGCCTGGGGCTGACTCGGCTTTTGACTTGCAGGTTTGGTCTGCCGCGTCCCGAGTGCTCTTCCAGGCCAGGTGGGGCTGTGCCATTGTTTGCCTTGGAGTCTGCAAGGGGCTAAAGATATACAAACCTCCCAATCTCCTCCTCTACTAACAGGGACTAATTGTTGAGGACTCAGAGGGGAGTGGAAATATTTCCTAGCTGGGAAAAGGGAGGGGGCTGCCAGAGAAGACTGGAGAACTGTCTCAGAAAGTTAGAATTACAAGGCTCTTAGCCCCCAGACAGGAAGCTCTATCATATTGGTCTGGTCTGTGTCACAACAAATGCACTCCGACCAGCCATTGAATTGAGAGCAGTCAAAGAGCACCATCTACTGGCAGATCAAGGAAGTGCACATAAGAAAATTAAAAATAAGTAGGAGAAGATTTTCCTGGCCTCTGTAGTCTCCCTGCCCAAGGCCCTAGGAAGTGACTATACAACCAATTACTGGGTCCAGTGCCCAGTTTTGAGCAACCAGCAGGACAATCCTAACAATCCAGGATGAGCCAGAAATCAAAGAGCTGTGGTAACTCACAGCCTCCTGCCATTAAATCCCTATAAAAGAGAAAGAGATTGAGCATCTGAGTAAACTACATCCTAACCAGATGCCTAAACACCAGCAAAAAATTATGAGCCATAGTAAGAAAACAGAAGACATGGTCCAAGAAAAGGAATACATCAAAGTCCCAGAAGAGATGCAGAATTTGAGAGAACTAATCAGTGAGATGAGCACAAATTTCCAAAATCAAATTAATGAGATGAAAGACAATATAGTTAAAGAGATAAATGACATCAAGAAAACCTTGAGCGAATGCTGAATGTTTGAAATCCTGAACATAAAAGTAATGGAGTTCATGGGAATGAAAGACATAATAGGTGAAGTCAAAAACACATTTGAGGCATACAACAGCAGACTTGAAATGATAAGAGAAAGAATAAGTGATACTGAAGACAGAGCAGCTAAAATTGAAGAGAGAAAAGAATAGATAGAGAAAAGGATGGAAAAAATTGAGCAGGGGCTCAGAGAGTTGAATGACAACACAAAATGCAACAACATACATGTCATGGGAGTTCCAGAAGGGGAAGAGAAGGGAAAAGGGGCAGAAAGAGTATTTGAGGAAATAATAGCGGGAAATCTCCCAACTCTCATGGAAGAAATGAACTTATGTGTCCAAGAATCACATCGTACCCCAATGAGAATAAATCCAAATAGTCCTATGCCAAGACATATACTACTCAGAATGTCAAATATCAAAGATAAAGAGAAAATTCTCAGAGCAGCAAGAGAGAAGCAAATGATCATGTACAAGGGACATCCAGTAAGCATAGTGCAGATTTCTCTTCAGAAATCATGGAGGCAAGAAGACAGTGGTATGATACAATTAAGAAACTGAAAGAGAAATACTGCCAGCCGAGAATCCTTTACCCAGCAAAACTGTCCTTCAAATATGAAGGTGAGTATAAAATATTCACAAACAGAAACTAAGAGAGTTTGCAAAAAAGAATCCACCTTTGCAGGAAATATTAAAGGAAGCCTTAGAACTTGAAAGAAAAAGACAGGACAGAGAAGCTTGGAGTAGAGTGTAGAAGAAAGAAGAGCAGAAAGGATAACCAAAAGAGTAAAAAGAGAGACAAAAACAAGATGACATATGAAAACCAAAGAATAAAATGGAGGAAGTAAATAGTGCATTTACAGTAATATCATTGAATGTGAATGGATTAAACTCCCCAATCAAAAGATACAGGCTGATAGAATGGATAAAAAACATGAGCCATACATATGCTGCTTACAAGAAACTCACCTCAGACCCAGGGATACAAACCAGCTGAAAGTGAAAGTTTGGAAAAAGATACTCAACATGAATAGTAACCAGAAAAGAGCAGGGGTAGCTATACTAATATCAGACAAAACAGACTTTAAATTCAAAAAAGTTATAAGAGATACAGAAGGCGATTAAATATAATAAAAGGGACTATCCACCAGGAAGATATAATAGTCATAAATATCTATGCACCTAAACAGGGTGCCCCAAAATATATGAGACAAACTCTGGCAAAACTAAAGGGAGAAATAGACATTTCTACAATAATCATTGGAGACTTCAACACCCCACTCACATCATTAGATAGAACAACTAGACAGAAGATCAACAAGGATCACTTCCATCCAGTCTGGAATACAAGGTGGCTGCCCTATTGCTGAGACATGTTGGCCGTCATTGCCTCCGTGCCCACCTTAGTCCTCAGCTTTGTATCAGAAATGCTATTCCTATGGGAACCACCGCTAAAGAAGAGATGGAGCAGTTCTGGACTAAGAACTTAGGTTCAAATCATTCTTTGTCTCCTCACCTCACTATCTACAAGTGGCCTCTTACCATGATAATGTCTGCTGCTCACCGTGGCACTGGTATTGCCTTGAGTACAGGGTTCACTCTTTTTGGCTTGTCGACCCTGATTCTCCCTGGGAACTTTGAGTATTATTTGGAACTTGTAAAGTCCCTGTGTCTAGGGCCAGCACTGATCTACACAGCTAAGTTTTTGCTTGCCTTCCCTCTCACATATCACGCCTTGAATGGAATCTGACACTTGTCGTGGGACCTAGGAAAAGGCATGAAGATTCCTTAGCTATACCAGTCTGGAGTGCTTGTCTTGGTTCTCATTGTGTTATCTTCTGCAGGGCTGGCAGCCATGTAAAGAGATAAGGTTCTCAAAAACATCTTCCTACAAACTATTACATTGACCTTTTTTCCTGTTTGTCACTCTTATCTCCAGTCAAGGCAAAGATCTCCTCATTTCTTTAGACTCTTACGTTCACAGATTCCCTTGGAATTGGAACTCTGTAACAATAAAGGACCTTACAGACAAAAAAAAGAAGAAGAAGATCAACAAGGAAACAGAGAACTTGAACAATATGATAAAACAAGTTAGAACTAACGGACATATACAGAACACTGCATGCAAAGTCAGCAGGTTATACATTCTTCTCAAGTGCCCTTGGATCCTTCTCCAGGATAGACCACATGTTAGGTCACAATACAGCTCTCAATAAATATAAAAAGATTGAAATTATACAAAGCACCTTCACAGATCATAATGGACTGAAACTAGAAATCAATAACAGACAGGAAAAAAGTAAATTTGCAAATGTGTAGAGATGGAACAACATACTCCTAAATAATCAGTGGGTCAAAGAAGAAATTGCAAGTGAAATCAGTAAATATATTGAGACAAATGAAAATGAGAACACAACGTATCAAAACTTATGGGATACAGCGAAGGCAGTCTTGAGAGGGAAATTTATAGCCCTAAATGCCTATATTAAAAAACAAGAAAGAGCTAAACGCAAAGATTTAACTGAACAACTAGAGAAACTAGAAAAAGAACAGCAAACCAATCCCAAAGCAAGCAGAAGGAAAGAAATAATAATGATTAGAGCAGAAATAAATGAAAATGAGAACAGAAAAACAATAGAGAAAATCAACAAAACCAAAAGCTGGTTCTTTGAGAAGATCAATAAAATTGACAACCCCCTCGCTAGACTAACAAAGAAAAAAAGAGAGAAGATGCAAATAAATACAATCAGAAATGAAAGGGGGGAAGTTACAAATGACCTCACAGAAATAAAAAGAATCATAAGAGGATATTATGAGAAACTATATGCCAACAAACTAGACAACCTAGAAGAAATGGACAAATTTCAGAAACGCACAACCAACCTACACTGACACAACAAGAAATACAAGAACTTAACAAACCAATCACAATTAAGGAGATTGAATCCGTCATCAAAAATCTCCCACCAAAGAAAACTCCAGGACCAGATGGCTTCACAGGTGAATTCTACCAAGCATTTCTAAAAGAATTAACACCAATCCTGTTTAAACTCTTCCAAAAAATTGAAGAGGAGGGAAAATTACCCAACACATTTTATGAAGCCAACATCACTCTAATACCAAAACCAGATAAAGATTCTACAAGAAAAGAAAATTACAGACCAATCTCTCTAATGAACATAGATGCAAAAATTCTCAACAAAATACTTGCAAATCAAATCCAATAGCATATCAAAAGACTTATACATCACAAACAAGTGGGATTTATTCCTGATATGCAAGGCTGGTTCAACATAAGAAAATCAATCAATGTAATACACCACATTAACAAGTTGAAGGAAAAAAAACACATGATCATCTCAATAGATGCAGAAAAGACATTCGACAAAATCCAGCATCCTTTTTTGATAAAAACACTTCAAAAGATAGGAATAGAAGGAAAATTCCTCAATATCATAAAAGGCATATATGAAAAACCCACAGTCAACATCAAAATCAATGGGGAAAGGTTGAAAGCTTTCCCTCTAAGATCAGGAACAAGACAAGGATGCCCACTGTCACCATTCTTATTCAACATTGCACTAGAAGTTTTAGCTTCTAAAATTAGACAAGAAAAAAAAATTAAAGGCATCCAAACAGGAAAATAGGAAGTAAAACTCTCAGTGTTTGCGGATGACATGATCCTGTGCTTAGAAAATCCTGAAGTATCCACAACAAAGCTACTTGAACTAATAAATGAGTTCAGCAAAGTGGCAGGATACAAGATCAACACGCAAAAATCAGTAATGTTTTTGTATACTAGTGCTGAACAACCTGAGGAGAAACTCAGGGGGAAAATTCCATTTTCAATAGCAACAAAAAGACTCAAATACCTAGGAGTTAATTTAACCAAAGAAGTACAGGACCTATATACAGAAAACTACAAAACAATGCTAAAAGAAATTTTAAAAGACCTAAACAAATGGAAAGACATTCCATGCTCATGGATTGGAAGAATAAATATCGTGAAGATGTCAATCTTGCCCAAACTGATTTATAGATTCAATGTAATACCAGTCAAAATCCCAACAGCTTACTTTGCAGAATTAGAGAAGGCAATTACCAAATTCATCTGGAAGGCTAAGTGCACCCGAATAGCCAAAAGCATTCTAAAAAAGAAGAGCAACATGGGAGGAATTTCGCTACCTGACCTTGAAACATATTACAAAGCTACAGTGGTCAAAACAGCATGGTACTGGCATATCGATCAGTGGAATAGAATTGAGAACCCAGAAATATACCCTAACCTATACAGTCAACTGGTTTTTTACAAACCTACCAAGCCCATGCTAATGGGAAAAAACAGTCTCTTCAACAAATGATGTTGGGAGAACTGGATATCTATAACCAAAAGAATGAAAGAGGACCCCTATCTTACCCCCTACACAAGAATCAACTCAAAATGGATCAAAGATCTAAATATAAAAGCCAGGGCCATAAAACTACTGGAAGAAAATGTAGGGAAACATCTTCCAGACCTTGTAGTAGGTGGTGGTTTCTTGGACCTCACACCCAAAACACGTGCAACAAAAGAAAAAGTAGATAAATGGGACCTCCTCAAAATTAAACACTTTTGCACCTCACAGAACTTTGTCAGAAGGGTGAAAAGGCAGCCGACTCAATGGGAAAAAATATTTGGAAATCACATATCTGATAAGGGTTTACTATCCAGGATATATAAAGAGATGTTACAGCTGAACAATAAAAAGACAAATGACCCAATTAAAAAATGGGCCAAAGACTTGAATAGACATTTCTCCGAAGAAGAAATACAAATGGCAAAAAAAACACATGAAGAAATGCTCAACATCACTCATGATTAGGGAAATGCAAATCAAAACTACAATGAGATATCATTTCACACCTATCAGAATGGCCACTATTAAAAAGACAGAGAACTACAAGTGTTGGAGAGGATGTAGAGAGATAGGAACACTTCTTCACTGTTGGTGGGAATGCAGAATGGTTCAACCACTATGGAGGACTGTTTGGCAGTTCCTAAAGAAGGTGAATATAGACTTGCCACATGACCCTGCAATACCACTACTGGGTATATACCCAGAAGAAATGAGAACAGTGACACGAACAGTCTTCTGCACTCTGATGTTCATAACAACATTATCCACCATTGTCAAAAGTTGGAAACAACCCAGGTGTCCATCAACAGAAGAATGGATAAACAAACTGTGATCTATGGAATATTATGCAGCTGTAAGAAGAAATGAAGTCATAAAGCATATGGCAACATGGATGAACCTGGAGGACATTATGTTGAGTGAAGCAAGCCAGACACAAAAGAACAAATACCGTATGAATGGGTTACTATGAACCAAATATATTGTGTAACATATTGTTTCATTAAAAAAAAAATTATATGTATCCATTAAAAAAAAAAAATAGTGCATGGGGAGGGGAGCAGGTGAAGCAGTTGTGGTGCCTGCTTCCCATGTACTAGGTCTCAGGTTCATTCCCTGGTACCTCTTTAAAAAAAAATAGTGCTTGAATGGCTGGCTATATATACAACCTCTGGAGAATTGTATATGACCAAATCTCCTACATATGTCTAATTCTCCAGGCTGCAGCAACAATGGTTGTTAGAGAGTGACAAAATTTATACCAAACTCAATGAAAAATGTTCACTTCTCTGTACACTGTAGAGACAATCTGTTCCCAAAGGGCATCCCAAATGTGATTCTGCAGGCTTTTTTCCATACTCTGAATTTTAATGTTACTAGGTGAACACACAGGTACATGGTAATGGGCACAACAAGCCTCAAGGCCTTGCATGGAATTTAAATAAGCTGCTCTGACCTGATCCTGCTTTAGCTCAGTGCCTCACATGAGTACACAGGCACTGAGACCATACCGGTCACTTAGAGCCATCTACTCCTCTTTGGAGGATTATAAATATTCTCCAAAAGATAACAGTGAGGGAAATGAGTCATCTGTATCCTCTGAGAAAGACAAACATGGCTATCTTGGAGTACAAATACAAAGGCTGTGACTAATAAAACAACCATGAAAAACAAGTAATTGTTTTACTGGTAAAAAAGGCAATCAAGGACACCCAAATATATATTTTTTTATCACATAAACCCCTTAAGTTGAAAGAATAAACTTAGCCTTCTAATGAAATCTTCTTTTAGTCCTAGAATTGCTCTCAAATTCTTCCCAACCAAAGAAATACATCTCAGTACAATTCAACTAATTCCAGAGTATGTGCATCTTTTTCTAAAAAATAAATGCCAGTACATAGAATGGAATCAGATGAAATTATTTATAAGTTAATGAATTAATATAGAATTCTGAATTAATAGAGTATTTCCCTCTTGCTACTGTAGCCATTGGGCAGTTTGATGTAATTATGAATTCCAAAAAGAGATATTGGAATATACTTGTAAACTGGTCTGTTCATCTGGGCATGATTAGGTTATGAGTAGGGTGTTGAACCCCGCCCCTTGGTGGGTGTGGTCTCAAATATAAAAGGCAATGCAAAGAACAGAGTTGAAGCAGTTTTTGAGTTGGAGTTCTCATTTGGAGTTTTGATTCTGGAGCCCGAGGAGGTGAGCAGACGGAGGAGCTTGGTCATGAGGAAGGAGAGAAGGCCCTAGGATAGAGACGAGCCATTTGCCTGATAGTCTACAGCTGGCCTTGTGGAGGAAACAGAGGAGCGAAGCCCAGAGAGAAACAGAGCCCCGGGAAGAGAGGAACCGAAGAAGCCTGAACCCTCACAGAACAATAGACTTTAGTGAGGGAAGTACCTTATGCTCTATGGCCTGGTAACTGTGGACTTCTACCCCAAATAAATACCCTCTTATAAAAGCCAACCAATTTCTGGTAATTTGCATCAGCACCCCTTTGGCTGACTAATATAGTTACCAAGGCCTGAAGAGCTAATAGCTTTCAAAAATACTGGGAAGGGGAGCAGTTGTAGCTCAGTGGTTGAGCACCTGCTTCCCATCTATGAGGCCCCAGGTTCAGTTCCCGGTACCTCCTTAAAAAAAAAAAAAAAAAAAAAAAAAGACTATAGCCTTCACCATCAATAAAGTACAACAAATTTTTAAAATTTAACAATTGAATACTGGGGACTTAAATGAAAGGGAACAAGTGGGTCTAGGTGGTAAATAGATACTTTCAATTTGATCCAATCTCAAAAACTCTAAGACACCAATTTAATAACCTTTGTTTGAAATTAAAAAAGAAAAAAACCCAAGGTCTGTCCTCCTCTACTCTATAGATGGAATGATAGAGTTCATGAATTTCAAGCACACCCTATGTTCATAGCATCTTTAGGGGTTCTTGAATGAAATTATAGCCATGATGGATATGTTTAGCTCATGGCTGCATGATCCTATCCTTTCTCAATACTTCTCTAAGCATATTTATGTTCATGAAAAATTATGAAATTCATGAGTTAAATTTTGAAACTTCTAGTAAGGAAACAGAATGACACCAAGACTTGAGATGTGATGCACATATAGTAGGCACTCATTTATGGAGTTTATATAGAAACAGCTGGCAGAGATATCCAATTCCTGCTTATGTGACTAGAAAATGAGAAGGCCACCACATTTGAAAGAGAGAAAAGCCAAGCATACACTGTATGGTAAGCTGTTTCCCAAATCAGCACAAGTCCTCTGATGCTCAGCTCTACTTCTCTACATGAAAGACCAAATGGTCTGTGTCCTTTAGAGTATTTTCTCTACCTGTTCCATCTGACATCAGCCATGATCTTCCAAGAGCAATTCTGGTTGGGTTTGGCTGAAGGTAGGAGTGATCTTTTCTTTTTTAATACTATTATCCAATTGCCAACATAGCCCTTCTGCTTTAGTTAAACTGGTAATCAAAGGTAGTGGAAGGTCATTGTCATATACAGTTCAAGACTAGCCAGTAATTGTCTCTCCTTGATAAGTGATACTCACCACAGAGCATGGTCACACAGTCAACAATGGAATGGATCCATGCTGTTTGTGCATAATCCTGAGAGAAGTATGTCTGGAACTCCACAAAGAAAATTGAGATACATCTGAAAAACACAATGCAACCATTTTATACAGAAAGTGGATGAGCATGGATTTGAACCAAAACTTAAAGTTTTGGTTCAATAAGCTGTCCCAGTCTCCACAGGTTTTAACTGGTTTTCAGTGGTACATTAATGGACACTAATAAGTGGGAAATCAGAAGCTGACCATTTGATCCATCTGGAGGATAAAAAGAAAAAGTGTCTGGCTTCTGAAGCCAAGTGGATGTGAACATCACTGCTGTAGGAAAGGTCTTATAGAAAAGATAGGTAAAAAATAAGGCTTCTTATTCATCTTAATATTTTGCTAACATCTGTAACTTCTAAGAGGTTGTTTATACGTTAAAATATGACAATAAAGAGTTATACATCATGCAGCAATTTCACTTCTAGAATTTATCCAAAGATAATAATCATATGCTAATGATGATGATGATAATGATAATGATAATAGTAATATGGTATATACTAAAAGGATATATCCTGGAAAACTATTTATAATAGACAAATATTGTAAACAACCTTATTGTCCATCAATAAAGGACTAGTTAAATAAATGAAGCAAATTATTAAATGAAATATTTGTAGATAATAAAAATGATGCTGTTGATCTATATTTGTTGATTTAGAAATACTTTATAATATAATATAATAATAATATAATGATTACCCACAGGTAATCCCACAGGTTAATCCATAGAATTACCCACAGGTCCTTTCCCCTTTGGTCCTTCCTTACTTACCAGTAAGCCAAAGGTAGAGAGTGTTGATAGAATGTGTACATATCCAAAAGTGAAATAAAAACAGTTGCATTACTTTTTTTTTTTAAGATTTATTTATTTTATTTATTACCCCCACCCCCACCCCCTACTGTTTTTGTGCTCACTGTCTGCTCTCTATGTGTTCTTCTGTGTCTGCTTGTCTTCTCTTTTTTTTTTTTTTTTTTAATTATGGGTAAAAATCAAAATTCTCACAATACATACAAACATTTGTAAAATGATATATAAATATATATGCATATAT